>CAJGYO010000902.1:0-176224 GCA_904845875.1 Miscanthus lutarioriparius | reverse complement strand
AAGTTGGGCTCTTCTCGCAGCCGATCCTACTACGGGTCTTCGTTGAGGATCTCCTGGCACCATCCATTAAAGAAGGTAAGGAAGTTCAGGAAGTTCCCCCTGCCGAGCAGCTGGTACTAGCGGTACCTTCGCCGGCGCTGATTGGAGGGAGCAATTCATCAAGTACCTCACCAGCGCCGAAGTACCCACCGACAAGACTGAAACCGAACGCCTAAGTCATTGAAGCAAGCATTACGTGCTGGTTGACGGTAATTTGATGAGGAAAAGTGCCAAGGAAGGGATACTGCAGAAATGCATCACCCAAGAAGGGGGAGTGAAGCTACTTCTCAAAATTCACTCTGGCTCCTACGGCAACCACGCGACATTGAGAACACTGGTCGGCAAAGCTTTCCGAGTTGGTTTTTACTGGCCCACGGCCATCTTCGATGCAGAAGACCTCGTCCAACATTGTGGAGGATGCCAATTTCTCGGCAAGCAAATACACGTGCCGGCACAAGAGCTATAGACCATTCCAGCTTCCTAGCCCTTTGCATGCTGGGGACTGGACATGATTGGCCCTTTTAAGCCAGCACCAGGTGGCTTCCGGTACGTATACGTCGCCATTGATAAGTTCTCCAAGTGGATTGAGTATAAACCGCTCGTCTCGGCTACTGCAAAGAAAGCAGTCGAGCTCTTCGAAGATATCATCCACAGATTCGGTCTCCCGAATAGCATCATCACCGACCTCAGAACTACATTTATTGGCCATCACTTTTGGGACTTCTGCGAAGAGCCAACGGCTAGGTCGAACGGACGAACGGCATGATCCTTGATGCCCTCAAAAAGAGACTATATCAGAAAAAAGAAAAGCACCCAGACAGATGGCTCAAGGAGCTACCAGCTATAGTCTAGGGACTGCATACTCAAGCTAGTCGTAGCACCGGTGTGTCTCCATACTTTTTGGTCTATGGCTTAGAAGCCATACTACCAGCGGACATTGCCTTCCGAGCACCTAGGGTGGAAAACTATGATGAAGAGCAGGCCACAGCTGTTCGGACAGAGGACGTCAATAGGGCTGAGGAAGAATGCCTAATCACCTATGTCTGCACAGCAAAATATCTGGAAGGCTTGCGGAGGTACTACAACCGCAACAGCAAAGGTCATTCATTTGCTATCGGCGACCTCGTTCTCCGCAGAAAACAAAAAACCGAAGGGATGCACAAGCTCTCCTCCCCTTGGGAAGGGCCTTACGTCGTCAAAGAGGTCACCCGACCAGGGTCTTATTGGCCATGTGACTTAGAAGGAATTGATGTTCCCAACTCATGGCACATCGAGCACCTCATACGTTTCTATCCTTGAAACGCCCCAGATATGTACTCTCCACTTTATGATGAACAAAGTTTTGGTCTCCATAAATTGTCTCCACTTTTTCTCCATTATGGTTTAATCTCCACTTATGGTCGCCGAGCTCCATGCTACTCCATTGCGAACTCCAATACGAAATCGCCATAACTGCGCCGACCACGTGTAGGGAGGGATCGAAGACTGGGTCTTCGGCTCTTCGGCCAGTTTGTTCTCTCGCCCTATCTCCTTCGCCTTCTCCTCTTGGAGTTGGTCGAGGGCCTAGGGCAGCTGGCCGAGCTCGACATCTTGCTCTACAAGCACAACAGTTGTCACAAAACATAAGCATATCCAACTATGCAAAGCGTTTTCAGCGATCACACGTACCTTTCTTCTGCTCGGAGATTTTCTGCAGCTGCTCCAACTGCTTGGAAGCGTCCTTCAGTTGTGTGGGGGCAGTGGCCAGCTGCTTGGACTTGCTCCGCAGCTGTTCGGACGCAGCTGCCAACTGCTCAGACAGGACCCCCCTCTGGTGTTCTAGGTCCCGCGTGTTGGACTCAGCAAGGTCTCGCTCGTGCCGGGCCCTCTGGGTATTTCTCTCTGAGAGGTTCATCGCCTCCTTAAGTTTTTGGTTCTCCTCGGCGAGGGGCTCCATCCTCTTTATCAACTGGTGCTGGTGTTCGGCAGTCCGAGTTATCCCCTAAAACTGCACGATGACAATGATGGAATTCGATCTCCAACATCAAAGATGAGTACTTAGGATTCAGTACTAACCTCGATTTGTTTTATTACTCCGGCGAGGGTGGATTTCAATCTTCTCATCTCCTTGGGGGTTTCCTCCTCTTCGACAATTACCACTTCATCGCCGCGCTTGCGGAGGATTCGGATGGACTAGGTTTGAGGTTCGGCACGAACGATCTCTTCCACCTCGTCCTCCTCCGCTGCAGCTAGAGGCACCACCGGGGGGGCTCTGTGGTCGGATAGCGGGACCTACCATGCCCTGTGATGCCTCAGGCGGTGCCGTTAGCTCCTGGGACGCCACTGGTTTCATCGACCTAGAATCTGGTGCATCGCCGGCAACTCTAGTTTCAGCTCCCGAGGGCCCGGCAGTACCCGCCGTTGCTTCGGGTATTGTCGCCGACCCATCCTTTGCCGACGCTAACCTCTCGCCGTCCCCAAGACCACCCCCAGTGGTGGTTGACTCTTCCGCTGGCTGCCGAGCACCCGGGGACTCTGATACAGGAGCCGTTGGCGTTGTCTCCGCCCCGGGATTAGCCTAAGTCTGCTCATTAGTCTGAGCGGATGGGTTTGGACCCTCCGTATGCCTTGCACTGAATCAGATCATTTTCGTCAAGCGCCAAAAAAGCTAAGATAAGATAGCAAAGTAACTCCAATACAAGGATACTTGCCGCTTGGTATGCCGGTACAATTTTTTGAATCGACGATGCTCGGCCGAGCCCCCAGGCGCGGCTGTGGGGTCAACTCCCATGCTCTGGGGTGGAGGTCTCACCTCTTCCGCAGTCGGCTTCTGCTTCACCTGCTACTCCAAAACTTCATCCGCTCATCGCTCCAGGTTTCCCTCCGCCTGTTGCTTGGGGACTTCTTCGCTTCCCCTTGATTGCTCCTCCATGCATGTGTTGCGCTGAGGTGCCTGCGTGCTCGGAGGAAGAGCACCTGGAGCTTCGTCGTCACTAGACCGCTCAATCACTGTGGTCCTTCGCATTCGAATGGTCTGGTCACCATCAAGCGAGATGCCGCCTAGTTTGAGGGGAGCGGCAGCCGCCATCTTTCTCTTCTTCTAGGCCAGCTCGTCTGCCACTGACCTCTTCCCCGGACTTTCTCTAACACCGGGGGCGAACTCTCCGACCGACCAATGTCGGTGCCTTTGGACTCTGATGAGGCACTGGCCGCATCTTCCGCAGGCTGAGTCGGTGGCTAGGCATCTACCCCCTCGGCCAATCACCCCTCAGCACGCCGGAGAAATACACCACTCTTTCCTACGAATGAATCTTTGTATAAGTGAATCAGTTCACTGCTCGGCAATGCTTCAGGATTAAAAGTATCGGGAATAAAAAATCAAGATGGTTACCTGAGGACGCGGATATGTGCAATTGAAGGCCCTCATTTGCTTTGGCCAGATGAACGAAGCGTTGGGCGCGAACAGCTCTGCGGCCTGATCTAGGTGTCGCACCCGATTTTAGGAACAAAACCAGATATACACCATATGTGAGCCCAGGAAGTCAAATCTCACATATAGCTATAAATAAGGGTAATATCAAAAGACAATGCTTAAATACATAACGTATTAATATAAAGATTATAACCTTAGAGTATAGACAGCGGAAAGACAACTCTGATCTTCAGGCGAAGACTCCAATCCACAGGGACAACTAACTGGTTGATCACAAGTCTAATTCCTCCAAACTCTAGCAATCTGGTACCCATCCGGGATTTTTCCAAAGATTTAAAAAGTAAACCAAGCGTAAGTACATGTCGTACTCAACAAATATAACATGGGGTTCATGAGGCTCAAAAGGCTGACACTGGTTTAACTGTGATTAGCTTTTAATTGTCATCTTTTAGCAATTGAGTAGCAACAAGTTCATCACAAGCCCCTAAAAACATGATCAGGTAAACATGAATAATGAATTGCATAAACAGTAATCATTAATGAGCATCTTTATCATTAGTATCACCAGTGTTCATCATCTATTCCGTAAATGTTCCAAGGCCGCTCGTGACCGTGAGCACGGCTGATATACCAGTTTTACACTCTACAGAGGTTGTACACTTTCACTGTGAGTCGTGATTTACCCTTTCACCCGAGGTGATCAGCCTCTTGACCCACTACCAAGGAAGGTCGACAGGGTTCACTATGAAGCCTTTCAAAGGTTCGTCTAACAAGTTAGGGCGATTAGATTCACTCAGCAAACAGATATAGGAACCCACCTGTCGAATGGCACAATTTCATCACAGCTATACACATAATAGTAGAGGTTGTCCTATACCCAATTCATCAAGCCATTCTTACGCCAGTAAAGGTAACCATTAACAAGCTAGAAAAGGTCCTCATACTGAGCTAAAGCCAGAACCATATAGCCCTCACAGCTGTACTCTAAGTCCCGGATAAATCACTTACAAATAAGTCCTTAGGGAGAGGAATCTAGAGCACCATAAAAAACAGCCCAATGCTCCAGCCCCCTTGATTCCATGTTATTAAAAAGCATCTTTTAGTGTTTATTGCATAATCCATTAGTCAAGTTACAAGATCATAGTTTTAGTTGAGCACTAGCATCATACTACCCAATGCAATACCCCATAGGTATCTAGGCACAAGGTACAAAGTAATAGGAAATCCTTAGTGGTAGTCAAGGTAGACACATGCAGTATGAATTAAATGATTAAAGGTGTATAGGACAACAAGAAAGATCCCATGCTATACTTGCCTTAAACACCGATCCTTCGGTAAGCTTTAATCTTCAACGTTCTTCTTCTTCTTCTTCTTGATTCAACACGTAAATCTCACCGACTGGACGTAATCATAAAGCACCACACAAGCATCCATACAATCATACACGAAGTAAACAATAGATCTAAATTAGAACAATACACCAAACATAAAATCAAGATGAAAAGTTTATAAAACGAATCTACGTCTCACTACGAACACACAGATGTGAAAAGCACGCTAATCGGAGCTACGGTGAAAAAGATACATCTATCGAAAGATCTACTAATAAAACTATTAGTTTCATGTGTTTTAATTATATAAAACATATATAAGATATTTCATAGAGATTATAATTTAAGTCAAATTTAGATTTGATTTATAAAACTAAAGTGAAACATATCATATTCTATTTATAAAATTCAGTTGCATAATTGTTATTTAAGATATGATTCAAACCATGAAATTCCAATATTAGTGACATGATAAACACTGTTACTAACACGTAGATCTCGACGCTATGAATCTAACGCAACTTGTATGGATTAAAACGGATCCAAAATGCAAAAGATATGATTTAAACAAGATTTCCTTTGATAAAATAATAGATTAAATCTAATCACGAATTTTAAAAGTTGAAAACACATCTAACAGTAGTACAAACATGTAGATTATGAAATTACGAACCTAACACAAGTTGAACGGGTCAAATCGGAGTTAAAACGGAGAAACTATGGCTAAAACAAAATCAGTGGCAAATCTATAAATAACTGAAAACGTATTTTAGATCTAAATCGACGATACTACGCTTTTCAAAGAAGAAGACGTAATCTGGGATAGCGCTTTTAACCGCGGGTTCTAATTGGAAGAAACCGAGGGGCTCTTTAATAAAAATACCAGTGAAAGGGTATCTTCTAATCTGGGCCACAGTTCTGAAAACAGACGGCTCAGGATGATTACGTATTTCTATTGTATTTCTAGAGTTGTTTTCTTAAAGAAAAACGGCCACAAAACGTATCCATGACATCATATGATGTCATCAAGCTAGCAATCGTAACAGCTGGGAATTGGAGCAGGGCAGAGCACGCACAGCGCACGGCCAGTGCTTCGACATGTCTACTTTTTTTTGCTCATGCGTGTGGAGTGAGCACAGGGAGCTGCGCGCACGTTTCGGCGGTGGGTTGGGCACGGCGCCGCTGGAGCAGCCGGCACAGGTGAAGAACTCCAGCGTGACGATCGTCCATGGATAACGCCGACAGCTCACAGGCTTAACACGAACGGGGCCTAGAGATCTTGGTTTCCTGCGTCAAGTGTATGAGAAGACAGAGAGCAACAAGGAGTACTAACTGAGGGAATTTTCGATGGCAGACAATGGACGGGGACGGAGCGAGGCGACGCAGGGCTCGGCGGTGCGACGGTGACCTTCCTTGAAACGAAAACCGGTGCGGAGTCCTTGGCAGCAGCGAGGCGGCAAACAGCGAGCACGGTGGCAGCGACGGCTTCAGCGAGCGTCTCGACGATTTTGGCGAGATCTGATCCAAAGGTGGCAACACAAGGTAGCTAGTGCAAGGAACGGCACGCGGAGGGGAAAACGGGATGCGCCAGGGGCTCGATATTTATGGTCCTTGCGACGTGGGGCGCACTCCACCGGGAGGAATCGTGGCGGAGGCGGAGACAGACATGGCGGAGGAGTCCGGACGGAATACGGTGCGGGGAAGAAGCTGTGTCTGACATGGGGGCCAGGCGCGAGTGAGAGGGAGCGAAGGAAAACTGGGCCGGTCGCGGAAGTGGGCTGTGCGGAGCGGGCGCGGGAGATGGGCCGGCATGCGCTGGGCCAAAGGGAGGGAAACGGCCGAGCTAGGCTGGTGCTGGGCTAGTAGGCCGAAAGGGAAGAGGGAGAGAGGAAGAAATCGTTTTCCTTTTTCCAAATCTTTTCCATTTTGTTTCCAAATTCAAATCCAAATGCAAACCAAATCAACTTCGAATATGATTTGAAATATACTTTTTAATTCAAATAAAATTGAGACAATTTTGGTAAATTCTCCAAAAATAAATTTTACCCTTTTTAAATTCTTTTATTTTCAAATTCTCTTTTTCTTCAAAGCCATTTTTAATTTCTTCCAAAAGCAATTCAAATCATTTTTTGAAGTTTTAAATCAAAACCACTCAACCAATAAATTAAATGTAAGGGCATGCATGCACAAACATATTGCTAAACCTTATGATGAATTTTAATTTAATAAATTTTTTTATTTTCCTAGGTTTTGATGAGCACAAAAATTCCAACTTAGATTTTTTTAGCTCTATTTTTAAAAATTTAAATTTTAGGGTGTTACAATTCTACCCCTGTTAATATGAATCTCGTCCTCGAGATTCGGACGCCATCGACTGGGAGATAGGGAACTTCGTCTTTAGACTCTTCGTTACTTCCTCGTATAGTTTCACCGTCTTGATAAGGATCTTACTTTACTTTGCATATATGTTAATCTTACTCCAAGTAACTTATCAAACTGATTCCAAGATTCTGACAGGTACCTTGAACAATTCTCAGGTAACTCCAATCACTAGGCCACCTTTCTTTTTTTAGTTCATAATATCAATTCATTTTTCTTAAAACATTCACCTTCCATCGAAGCCTAACGAATCTCCTGGTCTGAAGGAAATTCTACTACCAATCTTCAAATATTAATGTTTCTGACTAATTTGCTCGATCTGGGAATACAACTCTTAATCCTTGGTGTCACTCGAACCTTCTTAGCACAACTCTCCGTTGCTAAGGGCATCGGCTGCGACTTTTACTTCTCCAGGTGATAGCACTTTTCCAAGTCATAAGCAGTTTTATTCCAATGAAGATATCACAAGCTCAAAACCAACTTAGTGAAGATGTCCTGTAGATTCTTGTGGCCCTCCTATATGTCACTTTTACTTTCAAAAAGACAGTACTTTCATGCTCCACAATGGATAACTCCAAATAACATGTCGGTTAGTTTAACTCACGCTTCCTTAGTTGACCTAATGAACCAGCCACTACTTTTATTCTCGTATAAAGACACATCCCACACCTTGACAATGTGCATCATTGTAGATATAAAGCTCTTGTCTGGATCTGGCAAAGCTAATACTTAGGTTTTACTCCAACCTTTTCTTGGATTCCTTCAAATACTTACCTGAAGTTTCTTGAGCCAAACTAACTTAAAAACTTTTCCAGTAACATTATTAATATCTTGATGATCTTGGTTAAACCTTCCTTAAACCTTTAATCAAACCTCATTGAGACTCTGAGTTTCTCTCACATCTTTGGGTACCACCACGCTTTCGCTGCGCAAACTAGAACGTAGGATACTTCATCTTGCCAATTCTTCAACTTGGCTACCCCCCTTAAGATAAACTAGGGGACACCAAGCATTGCTTGCACATACTTTTAGATGAGCTAACTAATATCTTGACGTTCCGTCATCCCAATGATACTCTTGTATATGGGCAAGAACAAGAAATATGAAATTCCTCGTGAGCAGAAAAACAACAGCGTAGTAAAACAGTTGTAACTCTCATTGTGTTAATCCAATAAAGTTGTAGCTTATACTGTTGGAAAGCCTATAAAATTCTCCACAACTTCCTTATAGAACATTTTTCCAAATTCCTCATTTTTCTTAGTAAAAAACAGTGCACAACAGAAACTACTCTAGATTCCAAATAGCACAGATGCATCACCTTGCGATTTTTGTATCTCCATAACCAAAATAGATATGAGGTTGATTCTTACGCTCAGGGAAAGATATTAAAGTTTATTATTGTCCAGAATTTTCTCATGATATTTGGTCATCCAAGATTAGAGATATAAGCTAAAGAGTACAGACTGCTCTGAAAAGACAGGATAGGGAGAACAGAAGAAAACCAAAACCCGACTATTTATTTCACTAATCCTTATACCTTAAGCCTATAAACTAAATGAAATTGTGGGAACACTCAACAAGATCATTGCAATCATTACAAAGATTCAAAACAATCATAAGCATAATGACAATTCAGCAAGCAATAAAGATGCACAATTCAATCATTGACTCAACTTGCGATACTATCGTCCTCATTGTACTAGGGGTAACAATCCTAAGACTTATCTTCAGATTACACAAGAAGGTGATGAGAAACAGTTCTAACAACATATCAAACCAAGGAGTAAAGATGAGAACCAAGACATTAAAATAAGCATCAAGGAGGAGATAAATATCAAGGATAGATATATAGTAGAGAAGAAAATATCAAGATTTATAGAACAAGGATTTTATAACAATTTCAAAACCTTAAGATGGTCAATTTCTAACTAGGCTTGCGTCCTATAGTCAGCATTGCTCTGATACCTCTTTGTCGCACCCGGTTTTAGGAACAAAACCAGATACACACCATATGTGAGCCAAGGAAGTCAAATCTCATATATAGCTACAAATAAGGGTAATATCAAAAGATAATGCTTAAATACATAACGTATTAATATAAAGATTATAACCTCAGAGTATAGACAGCGGAAAGAGAACTCTGATCCTCAGGCGAAGACTCCAATCCACAGGGACAACTGACTAGTTGATCACAAGCCTAATTCCTCCAAACTCTAGCAATCTGGTACCCATCCGGGATTTTTCAAAGATTTAAAAAGTAAAGCAAGCATAAGTACATGTCGTACTCAACAAATATAACATGGGGTTTATGAGGCTCAAAAGGCTGACACTAGTTTAACTGCGATTAGCTTTAAATAGTCATCTTTTATCAATTGAGTAGCAACAAGTTCATCACAAGCCCATAAACACAGGTAAACATGAATAATGAATTGCATAAACAGTAATCATTAATGAGCATCTTTATCATTAGTATCACCAGTGTTCATTATCTATTCCGTAAATGTTCCAAGGCCGCTTGTGACCGTGAGCACGGCTGATATACCAGTTTTACACTCTACAGAGGTTGTACACTTTCACTGTGAGTCGTGATTTACCCTTTCGCCCGAGGTGATCAACCTCTTGACCCACTACCAAGGAAGGTCGGCAAGGTTCACTATGAAGCATTTCAAAGGTTCATCTAACAAGTTAGGGCCATTAGATTCACTCAGCAAACAGATATAGGAACCCCCCTGTCGAATGGCACAATTCCATCATGGCTATACACATAAGAGTAGAGGCTATCCTATACCCAATTCGTCAAGCCATTCTTACGCTAGTAAAGGTAACCACTAACAAGCTAGAAAAGGTCCTCATACTGAGCTAAAGCCAGAGCCATATAGCCCTCATAGCTGTATTATAAGTCCCGGATAAATCAATTACAGATAAGTCCTTAGGGAGAGGAATCTAGAGCACCATAAAAAATAGTCCAATGCTCTGGCCGCCTTGATTCTATGTTGCTGAAAAGCATCTTTTAGTGTTTATTGCATAATCCATTAGTCAAGTTACAAGATCATGGCTTTAGTTGAGCACTAGCATCATACTACCCAATGTAATACCCCATAGGTATCAAGGCACAAGGTACAAAGTACTAGGAAATCTTTAGTGGTAGTCAAGATAGACATATGCAGTATGAATTAAATGATTAAAGGTGTATAGAACAACAAGAAAGATCCCATGCTATACTTGCCTTAAACACCGATCCTTCGGTAAGCTTTAATCTTCAACGTTCTTCTTCTTCTTCTCGATTCAACACGTAAATCTCACCGACTAGACGTAATCATAAAGCACCACACAAGCATCCATACAATCATACACGAAGCAAACAATAGATCTAAATTAGAACAATACACCAAACATAAAATCAATATGAAAAGTTTGTAAAACGAATCTACGTCTCACTACGAACACATAGATGTGAAAAGCACGCTAATCGGAGCTACGGTGAAAAAGATACATCTACCGAAAGATCTACTCATAAAACTATTAGTTTCATGTGTTTTAATTATATAAAACATATATAAGATATTTCATAGAGATTATAATTTAAGTCAAATTTAGATTTGATTTATAAAACTAAAGTGAAACATATCATATTCTATTTATAAAATTCAGTTGCATAATTGTTATTTAAGATATGATTCAAACCATGAAATTCCAGTATTAGTGACATGATAAACACTATTACTAACGTGTAGATCTCGACGCTATGAATCTAACACAACTTGTATGGACTAAAACGGATCTAAAACGCAAAAGATATGATTTAAACAAGATTTCCTTTGATAAAATAATAGATTAAATCTAATCACGAATTTTAAAAGTTGAAAACACATCTAACAGTAGTATAAACATGTAGATTATGAAATTACGAACCTAACGCAAGTTGAACGGGTCAAATCGGAGTTAAAACGAAGAAACTATGGCTAAAACAAAATCAGTGGCAAATCTGTAAATAACTGAAAACATATTTTAGATCTAAATCGACGATACTACGCTTTCCAAACAAGAAGACATAATCTGGGATAGCGCTTTGGACCGCGGGTTCTAATTGGAAGAAACCGAGGGGCTCTTTAATAAAAATACCAGTGAAAGGGTATCTTCTAATCTGGGCCACAGATCTGAAAACGGATGGCTCAGGATGATTACGTATTTCTATTGTATTTCTGGAGTTGTTTTCTTAAAGGAAAACGGCCACACAAAACGTATCCATGACGTCATATGATGTCATCAAGCTCGCAATCGTAATAAATGGGAATAGGAGCGAGGCGAGCACACGCACAACAAGACGGCCGGTCTTCCGACATGTCTACTTTTTTTGCTCATGCGTGCGGAGTGAGCACGAGGAGCTGCAGCGCCGCGTTCGGCGGTGGGTTGGGCACGGCGCTTACCGGAGCAGCGGCAAGACAGTGAAGAACTCCAGCGTGATTTATCGTCCATGGATAACGCCGACAGCTCACGGGCTTAACACGAACGGGGCCTAGAGATCTTGGTTTCTGCGTCAAGTGTATGAGAAGACAGAGAGCAACAAGGAGTACTAACCGAGGGAATTTTCGATGGCGAGACAATGGACGGGACGGAGCGAGGCGACGCAGGCTCGGGCGGTGCGACGGTGACCTTCCTTGAAACGCAAAACCGGTGCGAGTCCTTGGCGGCGCGCGAGGCGGCAAACAATGAGCACGGTGGCAAATGACGGCTTCAATGAACGCGTCTCGACGATTTCGGCGAGATCCGATCCAAAGGTGGCAACGCAAGGTAGCTAGTGCAAGGAACGGCACGTGGAGGGAAAATGGGATGCGCTTAGGGGCTCGATATTTATGGTCCTTGCGACGTGAAGCGACTCCACCCGGAGGAATCGTGGCGGCGGCGGAGACGGACATGGCGGAGGAGTCCGGACGGAATACGGTGCGGGAAGAAGTCATGGTCCGACATGGGGCCAAAGCGCGTGAGAGGGAGCGAAGGAAAAAGCTGCTCGGTCATGCGGAAGTGGGCTGTGTCAAGGAGCGGCGGGGAGATGGGCCGACATCTTGTTGGGCCAAAGGGAGGGAAACGGCCGAGCTAGGCTGGTGCTGGGCTAGTAGGCCGAAAGGGAAGAGGGAGAGAGGAAGAAATCATTTTCCTTTTTCCAAATCTTTTCCATTTTGTTTTCAAATTCAAATCCAAATGCAAACCAAATCAACTTCGAATATGATTTGAAATATACTTTTTAATTCAAATAAAATTGAGACAATTTTGGTAAGTTCTCCAAAAATAAATTTTACCCTTTTTAAATTCTTTTATTTTCAAATTCTCTTTTTCTTCAAAGCCATTTTTAATTTCTTTCCAAAAGCAATTCGAATCATTTTTTGAAGTTTTAAATCAAAACCACTCAACCAATAAATTAAATGCA
The DNA here is from genome assembly GCA_904845875.1 of Miscanthus lutarioriparius. Lineage (NCBI taxonomy): Eukaryota > Viridiplantae > Streptophyta > Magnoliopsida > Poales > Poaceae > Miscanthus > Miscanthus lutarioriparius. Next base: position 163,638 of record CAJGYO010000902.1, on the reverse strand, counting down.
AGGGCATGCATGCACAAATTTGTTGCTAAACCTTATGATGAATTTTAATTGAATGAAATTTTTTATTTTCCTAGATTTTCATGAGCACAAAAATTCCAACTTAGATCTTTTTAGCTCTATTTTTAAAAATTCAAATTTTAGGGTGTTACACTAGGACATTTTTCTTCATCAGCCGCTCCGTCCTCTCTCGGGTCCCGTCGTCATCACCTCTGTAGTCAAAGCCCGGGTGGGCCCTCTCCTTGCAGGGCTGGACGCGGCGCACTATGAAGCTTGTTGCCACCAATTCGCCTCTAATTTCCACGTCTTTAATCAGGTCGAGGAGCTCCCTCACTTGCTCCATGTCAGCACTGTTTGGTTTCTCCAACCAGCTCTTCTGGTTCTCCGGGATATGATGGACGTCGCCGCGGATTGCAGAGTGACTCTGCTTCATGTAGAACCACTTGGAATTCCACCCTTTCAGAGAAGTGTTCAGCGGTACGTTAATATACTCGCTGGCCATTCCATCGTGGAGCTACAGATATATGCCACCGACCACTTTGGAGCCACCACCGCCCTTCTTTTTCAACCAGAATAGGTGTCTAAAGTAGTTGAAGTGCGGCAGAACCCCCAGAAACGTCTCACAGAAATGAATAAAGATCGAGATGTGTAATATGGTGTTGGGGTGGAGATTGCAGAAACTAATCGCCCAGAACTCCAGCATGTCCTGCAAGAAAGGATGAACAGGGAACCCCAACTCACGCTAGAAATAATCCTCAAAAACTATAGCTTCATCAGTGTTGGGCATCGGGAAGGGCTCACCGCTGGCTGGCCGCCATCCGGCGGTAACACGGTCAGGAAGCACGCCCGCCTCCACCAATCTCTCGAGCTTCACTTCCCCCGTGCGCAACGACACCCACTCTTCATCACGACTGGCTCCTGCTCCTACCTTCATTGGGCTCGCTTTCTTCGGGTTCACAGCTCTCCTCTTCGGCGCCATCTCTCGGATCTGGATGGGAACTGGCGTCGGGAGCACGCGTGGATTCGAATCTAGAAATGTGAGGGCTGGGGATGAAGACGGGATGGCAAAGTGGCAAAGGTATGAACGCGGGATGCGGCGGCGTAGTTATAAAGCACTTTCCCCACCCTCTTGCATTCGAGGGTTTTTGCAAAAATGGTCCCGCGGTTTGCGCCCCTTCGAATTCTCCGACGTGGCTTGATGGGCCGTAGCCTAGGCTTTCGCGTAACCGCCGTCCATGTCGCTTATTTATCACCGCCGTTGGTTATTACTCGCCAAATAATCACCGACTTCTCCGCCATTTATTGAGGCTCAGTAACAGTTACTGTACAGTCATTACTCCGGTTGTTTCTCCACGGTTGAGTTTCTCAGATATCTCCGTAAACGGCTCGGGGACTGGCTGCCTGCTTGGCTGGTCTTTTTAATATTTTTTTCTATTTCTGACTCTGGCACCACATGACTGCGTCACCTACTGTCAGGCTCGAGGACTAAGTGGGCACACTTCACCTTATGGTGAATGTTCTCTCTCTCTCATTTTAGGGCTACGCTCGAGGACTGGCTGTCTGCTCGGCTGGTCTTTTACTATTCTTCTACTTTGAACCCTGGCACCATATGACTACGTCATCTACTATCAGGCTCAGGGACTAAGTGGGCACACTTCACCTCACGGTGAATGTGCTTGCTTTATTCTAGAAGACTCCACGCCTCTTGAAGCTGAAGAAGACTATCTCCTTTTCTCATGGTCGGACTCTAAGTGGGCACACTTGATCCACTACGAAGAAATTTTTGATTCTGAACTTGAGCTCCTTACACCCTTATGGAAAGCCACGCTTGGGTTATGCTGCTTGGCTACGGTTCGTGCTGCTTGGTAACAGTACACGCTGTTCGGCAACTGCTCATAACTGCTTGGCAACTCACTATGGTGGTCAGACCATGAGTTTGACTGCTCGGCTTTGTTCGCACCTGCTCGGATAAGCTCAAGACGGTGTTGCACAACGGGTACAAGGCGCTCGGGGACTAGCTGTGGGGGGTATGACCCCGGATACCCACGACAGACCACATGGGCTGTGCCCTCAGGGGCGGCCTAGCCCACAAGACGAAGCCTTGTGGGGCACGACTTTGGTCGGTGCCTTCCGCAAGACATCTGGAAGATATCCTGAAGATACTACGAGATCTGTTAGGATATGTATGATCTCAAGATTCCTATAATCAGTTATTATTTTCCGGTTATCTCTCAGATCTAACCGACTTGTAACCCTACTCCCCGAACTATATAAGGCGGGCTGGGACCTCCTCCAAACTCACGCAATATCATACGATAGCTAATACAAACCAACAGACCACAGGAGTAGGGTAATACGTCGTACTGACGTCCTGAACCTGTCTAACTCGTGTGTCTCTGTTGCCTTCTTGTTCTTGATCTCACGCTCCTCTGCCGATCAATCTACCTTTGTGGAATACCCCTCGGAGGACTGCCGATGATATTCTGTTGACACTGTGGGTGAGGGGCAGACCGGCTGGGCCAAGAGAGAAAAGGAGAATGGAGTTTTTTCCAAATATCTTTCTATTTTCCTTTCTTAATTCAAACCAAATTTTAAATCATGAACAAAATAGAATTCCGATGTACTTTCAATTATACTTTTCAACTCAAATAAAAGTGAGCAATTTTGATAAGTTTTCAAAAATAAATTTTAATAATTTTTTTAAATTCTTTTATTTTTTAATTCTCTTTTCTTTTACTTCAAAGCCATTTTCAAATTTATTTTTCAAAAGCATTTTGAATGTGTTCAATTTAAATCAAATCCACACAGTTCAAAGAAACAAATGCACCGGCATATATGCACAAACATGTTGCTACTCCCTATAATAAATTTTAATTTAATGAAAAAATTTATTTTCCTATATTTCATGAGCACAAAATTTAGAAATAAATCATTTTAAACCTATTTTCAAAAGAGGCAAATTTTAGGGTGTTACACCATCACACTTGAACCCATATAAACCCGATAGTCCGCTGAAATCACGAAGGATTTCAAACCAACTCCCATACAACCAAGATCATACATGATTCAACATAACAAGCCACATGTTACATCCATTTCACAAGTAGGTCACAATTATCTCATACATCGGAGTTCACATATTATTACAACACGAGTTCACAAAAAGCGGAAGCAAAGTAGTAGGAAACCATCACACACACTTAGTTCAAATACAAGCCAGTTCCATAGTCATATCCAGTAAAAGCATCATAATAAGATAGCATAGAAGATTATGCCCATAATCTAGTCTTCATCACCAGCAGGGTGGAGACAATACTTGCAGTAACCGTTATAAAGCACGTCATCTGCAACAAGAGGGAATAAACCCTGAGTACGAGAATGTACTTAGCTAGACTTACCCGTCGTAAACCAAAAATAAATGACACCAAGGAGTATGCAAGGCTTTATCGGTGGATCTCACTTGACAACCATTTTGCATAAAAGCTTTAATGATACAAGAGCATAATTTAAATTTTTAGTTAAGCAGCAAGTTACCAATATTAAACCTGTCATCTAGATTAGCACATGTACTATAGCAAGCACTTGATTAGAATCCAAACATTAGTAACCATATCTGGTACAACATTGTAACATCATCATCATCATTATAACCATCAAGTTCAATTAAGTGTCTCTACGTTGCCGACCTGATCAGTGGTCACCTCGGGTCACCTTTGGTATAGCTCAGGAAGTAAATTCGTGGGCCCGAGCAGCACCGCACTCTCAGGGAATCCACTCTGCCAGGACGTCAATCTGCCCTCGGACTTATGCCAATGGCTCCCCGCACATCCTTACTACCGCCAGAGTGTGCACTTTCAATTCTTGGCTTCCGTCCTGAGTTGAGCTACTTGGCTTTGCGATCGAAACGAGTTATCTGGCCAACTAAGTGATAGGTATGCGTTCAACATGACATGAGGACGTACAGCGAATTGGTCCTTAACCGACATAGACGGGGATAGATCCACACCCAAGACCTCCATGCCTTGTTGTTTCTCTATCGATATCTCGCCCGGTCTTCATTTATTATTAACACATGGTTATTTCTATGATAGCAAATATAGCCAACCGTGAACAGATATCATCCTATCTTGCAGGTAATAGGAAATCGTCTGACTTTACCATTCTAAGCATGGCTAAGCATTGATTCGCTCCTGGACCTAAATAGGATTTAGGGTACATTTACTGGACAAGGAAGAGATAGGTATGCAACAAGTGTTTGCATCCAACTCCTATAACTTAATGCATCAAACATGTAAAGATACTCAAAGTAACATTTTTAAAACATAGAAGACTTAGAATGCTCTGAGGCTTGCCTTTCAGAAAAGAGGAAGGTTGGTGATCGGGACACTCAAGAACATCTTCTTTGTTGACTCCTCCTTCTGGGGCCTGCACCTCCTACTCCTAAACTTGCTGCTACTCCTCCGGAAGACCTTGTTCGAATTCTAGAAGAGTGACTCCCTCTGGAACACCTATTGCATGCATATGCACAACATAAGAGTCATGAATGCAAAAGAGATGGAAGGTGATGATGAAATGTATAGCCATGTACAGGTGGACACATGAATGACATGATGATACAAGATTAATATTTATTTTACTGAGTAGGTGCATATCTCTTCTTGAAAACAAGAACTACACACTCACCAAGTTCTAACAACCTAAGGTAAAGTTGTTCATCTTCAGTAAGAGGTCTAGCACTTGCAACTAACAACTTATGTTAATCAGCCTAAGCATCTAAATCATCACACTAACTCATATAAAGCAATCAAGTCATTCGCTGCATTCACAGATTCAGGGCTGCAGACAGCAGCTTCAAGTTTAACTCATAACTGGAGTTGTACTAACCCAAAAGACATGCAACAATACAATCTGAAAAGCTTATGAAGTTAGCAACAATTCATATTTAATCATCTCAGCATGATTCCCAAGTTAACAAGGCCAAATAGGTTTATTTATCAAACCTGGTCCAGAAATTCCAGAGAACAACTAGTTCTGAAGACCAACTTTAAATAGTCATAACTCACAAACCATTTGGCCAAATACCATGAAACTTTAACACAAGCTAGATAAGTGAGTTATCTACAACTTTGTTATAGATAAGATTCACAACAAACATAAACTTCACCATGTAATTTGCTTAACTCTAGAATCTGTCCAGAAAGTCACTATAAGTGAATTTTAGGGAAAATAATATTTCACTACATACAAGAATGGTACTTTGAGCCCCACCAATGTTATCAATAGTTAACATACCTCAAATGAGCACTAGAAAACATAGTGGCCATTCCTAAATAAATTCTTTTCATGCCTTTATTAATTTATTTAGATAATTAGGTGAAATAATAAACATATAGCAAAAGTGTACAGTAAATTCCACAAAAATTACAGTAGCTTATACATGTCCCCAATAGGCTACTGTATAGATTTCATTGCATTTGAACGTGTACAACATCCTACACAAAAATGATAAGCCAGCAGGGCTTAAAGTAGCATAAATAGAAAATCCTATTGAAAAGTGTCCAACAATAGAATTCATATTTTTCTTAGCTTCATCATAGCACAAGAACACTGTGCAATAAATTTCATGCTTATTGGATACATATTTTTACCATGAAAAATAGCACAAGAATCTAGCATTTATTTAAGATAAATAGCAAACTCCTTTTTCCAGCAAGATCACTGTGCAACGAATATTTTTCCTAGGTAGTACATGACAATACAAGACCAACAAAATTAGAATCACATTTTTATCACTTTCCTAGCTCAAGTTATACATTTTACAAGATTGAAAACATTCAAAAAACATTTATCTAGCTCTATTTTATTCTCCTAGAAAATTACTAGAAACAGTGCAGTTCATATTATTATCAAATACTACACTTCATGAGGAATCCAACAAAATTTGGTTCACTCAATTTGGACACTCCTAGCTCTAGATATCATTTTCCAAAGTTAGCAGAAAATTCAGGAAAAGAAATAAACAAAACCTAATGCTACTGCCGCTGACAAGAGGGGCCCAGTAGTCAACGGGCCCACGCAATAGACACACAGAGGCAGGGGGAAGATTTGACCGGCGCTAGCTTGCCAACGGTGAACTTTCTGGTGAAACCGACCCCACCATCGTGGTCCTCACAACCTCCCGCGTCGATAGGTGTAGGTGGTTGATGCGGGGACACACCGGAGATGGCTCGGCGCCGGCCATGGCGGCATGACGGCGCTGCGCGGAGGTGCGCCGGCCATCTCTAGCCATGGTAGGTCCAGGACAGAGCGGCTACGGCCTCACAGTGCTCAGGCGGAACTACCAAGGCTACCTAGAGTTCGGGTGGAAGCGCTGGCGAGGGTCACCTGCGTGCGCGACGGTGCGGCGGCGAGAGCGCGACGTTGTTTTCAACTCCGGTGAGACTACGGTTCGCCATAAGGTCACCACTAAGGCTAGGCTACACCTGTAGCTAGTGCTAACGCAAAGAAGAAAGGGGAATGAGCTAGGGAGTAGAGCAGCGGTGAGCTCGCCGTGACGGCGGCCATGGAGACAGCGACTCCAGCGAGGACAAGAACGGTGAAATTCGCCCTCATCGTGGCTTGCCTGGTCTAGCAACTATGTCGAGGAGGTAGAGAGGAAGAAGGCGAAGCTATTGGCTAGCTGGAGGTGGCAATGGTGCGGTGGCGTGGGAGCTAGGCGGTGGTGGGGCTCTTGGCGGCAATGGCAGTGGCGCTGTTGCGGCTCGTGCGCGGCAGCGAGACAACGCGGATGGAGTGATTAAAGGCAGCAGTGTGTCGTGGCGTCTTTGTGGCCACGATGGCTTGACAGATAGGGACGACGCCAGCGTACGGCCTCCACCTGGCATGAGCGGCCTGACGATGGTCGACCACGATGGCCTGACCGAGATGGTCATCAGGTCCAGCATCAGTCGACTGACAGCATGTTTTCTCCCCCTCCTAACTCCTAAACTGTGGCGAGTTAGCAAAAACTGCATTAATAAAAGTTGTAGAGGTATGTGAGGGCTACAAGATTGCTTTAGAAATCATCTTCTAATTCACAATGTTTTGGAGGTTACATCATCACAAAGTAGGATACATCAAAACTGTGAAATCAGTTTGACTTAGAGAATTTTCTAAGTTTGAAAAATAATATTTTGTTGATTCTTGTGAGTCCTATTTGACCATGTTAGGCACTGAATTAGCTCTTGACCCAAAAAATAAAAGTTGTTACTCTACTCAAGTACTACAACTTTGCTTAAGGGTGCACTGCCATGCAAACACTCTATGCTATAGTTTAACTTAGGTCAAACATACATCATGAAAATAGGAATGTACACTATAACCATGACTTAGAGACCAAACTAGCCTTAGTCATGAATACCAAAGTTGTTCCATATGACATTATAAACATGTTTAGGGTACTCCTAAGGTCCCACAAGCATTTCATACATTGGTCACACATAAGTACTTCCTAGGTCAACTAAGCATGTCATCACTTAGGAACTTAATTAGGTAAGGTGATCCACATGAACATTGTTCCATTAGGCATCCTAAGTGTAGCTAAGGTGTTTTAGTGACCAAACATCACCACATGCATTAGCCACACATGATCATAAAGCATACACATATGGGAAACATATAATAACAAGGCATGTTTCACATGTTTTAATTGTATGTTTCACATGTAAATGCTCATATATGAATGCTTGATGCTTATGCTCATGCATATGCAAGTGCAATTATGCAAGCCTAACACCTAGGGTGTTACAGCCCTCCCCCCTTATAAAAATCTCATCCTGAGATTTGAAAAGCGTACCATTTTGAATAAAAGGTAGGGTAGACATCCTTTAAATAATCTTCTCGTTTCCACGTTGCATCGCTCTCACTACCTTGATTACTCCACATGACCTTGTAAAACTTGACCACCCGACTCCGGGTTACTCTCTCTCTCTCTCTCTTTATCAATAACCCGCATCAACCTTTCTTCATAGGATAGATCTGATTTCAACTTGTTATTTCTAAGTGAAACTGTTTCTTCTGGAACGTAGAGACATTTCTTTAATTGAGATACATGAAAAACATTGAAGATAGCTCTCATCTCATAAGGTAACTCTATCTTGTAGGCTACTCTCCCACTCTTCTCTATGATCGGATATGGACCTACATATCTAGGTGCAAGCTTCCTCCTTACTCTGAACCGTTGCACACCTTTCATCGATAATACTTTCAGATAAACGTAATCACCAACTTCAAACTCAATGGGCTTTCTTCTTTTATCCGCATAGCTTTTCTGCCTAGCTTGAGCAGCTTCCATATGTTTCTAGATAGTATGGACTTGTTGTTCAGCCTCCTCGATGAAATCAATGCCATAGTATCTCCTTTCTCTAGATTCAACCCAGTTCAAATGAGTTCTACATTTGCGGCCATACAACGCTTCGAACGGAGCCATCTTGATACTTTCTTGATAGCTATTATTATAGGAAAATTTAGCCAAAGGTAACCACTTCTCCCATGAACCCTTGGAAGATATGACACAAGCTCTTAACATGTCTTCCAATATTTGATTCACCCGCTCCGTCTGTCCAGAGGTCTATGGATGATAAGCAGAACTTCTGACTAAGTTGGTGCCTAACATCTTGTGCAAATGTTCCCAAAAATGAGTGGTGAACTAAGGTCCTCTGTCAGATACAATGGTTCTAGGAACACCATGGAGACGTACTATCTGATTAAAATATAACTCAACATAGTCACTTGGTCGATAGTCAGTTCTAACTGGTATGAAATGGGCAGACTTGGTTAACGATCCACTATTACCCATATAGAATTAAAATTCTTTTGGGTAGGGGAGAGTCCAACAATGAAATCCATACAAATTTCTTCCCATTTCCATCCTAGAATAGACAATGATTGAAGAAGTCCAGCAGGCTTCAAATGAGTTGCCTTGACCCTACAACAATTGTCACACCTTGCAACATAAGCTGCGATTTCTTTCTTCGTCATGGTCCACCAAAAGCGAGGTTTCAAGTCTTGATACATTTTGCTACTTCCCGGGTGAATAGATAACTTGAAGGAGTGAGCTTCATCTAAGATTTGGTTTCTAAGCTCTTTATCCTTTGGCACTACTGAAAGCTCTAGTTTGGTTTTAGTGAATTGATGAAACCCTAAGTGCTAACCTAGTTTATCAAGTAATCATGAGATAGGTAGCACATTCCAAGTGGTGAAGCAAATGAAGATCATGACATGATGATGGTGATGCCATGGTGATGATCAAGTGCTTGGACTTGAAAAGAAGAAAGAGAAAAACAAAAGGCTCAAGGCAAAGGTATAAATGGTAGGAGCCATTTTGTTTTGGTGATCAAGATACTTAGTGAGTGTGATCACATTTAGGATCGATAGCCGTACTATTAAGAGGGGTGAAACTCGTATCAAAATGCGATTATCAAAGTGCCACTAGATGCTCTAACTCATTGCATATGTATTTAGGATCTAGTGGAGTGCTAACACCTTTTAAAAACATTTGTGAAAATATGCTAACACATGTGCACAAGGTGATACACTTGGTGGTTGGCATATTTGAGCAAGAGTATGATACTTCACCGGCGGAGTGTCCCCCCATAGAGTGCGAACAGTCCGACGGTGCCACCGGCACTCTTTATAGAAAAGACGGAGGTCATTGTAAGTGACCGGACGCTGGTCTTAGTAGGACCGGCGCGTCCAGTCAGTGGAAGCGTGAAGACGCTGACGTCGGTCTTCGACCAGACGCTGGGTCACTTAGTGATCGGATGCTGACGGGGTGCGTCCGGTCCTGCTGACATGGCAGCGCACAGAGGAGACGCCGAGTGACCGGACGCTGGGTGAGTCCGGTCGGGCATGACCAGACGCGTCCGGTCGTGATTTTTTGCTTCTGGATGCTTACTGGAAATGACCGGACGCTGAGGTCCTGCATCCGGTCACTTCGAAGCAGCGCGTTTGGTCACCACTTAAATATATTAATGATCATTGAGATCGGGCGATCAGCGTTTAAAGCAGGGGACACATGGCATGCATCGCGCGACAGAATTCTGAGGTCCAGCGTCCAGTCAATCTGACCGGAGCGTTCAATCACCCCATGTTTAGTGCAGTGAGGAGCCCAATGGCTCTATTCGTGGGCTCTCTCTATTTAAGCCCCATGGCCGGCTCAAGCTCACTCTCTTGGTCATTTGCATTGACATAGGAACCTTGTGAGCTTAGCCAAAGCCCTCCCACTCATCTCCATCATTGATCCACCATCATTGTGAGATTGGGAGAGAATCCAAGTGCGTTGCTTGAGTGATTGCATCTAGAGGCACTTGGTATTCGTATTTCGCTACGGGATTCACTTGTTTCTCTTGGTGGTTGCCACCACCTAGATGGCTTGGAGCAGGGAGGATCGTCGAGCGGAGGTTGGTGATTGTCTAGAGATCATAGCAACTAGAATAGTTGGATAGGTGGCTTGCAACCCTTGTAGTGCTAGAGCAAGTTTGCATTTCGCTATTTGTTATACTAATCAAATTGGTCTAGTTGATTTGTAGATTTTTAAAGAGGCTATTCACCCCCTCTAGCCATATTAGGATCTTTCAAGTGGTATTAGAGCCATGGTCACCGTTTGATTAAAGGCTTAACAACCTCGGTGTCAAATTATGGCTCAAGTTGTGTTCAACCATGTGGGGGGGGCAAACCACTGTTCTTTGATGGCACATGCTATGATTATTGGAAGAGAAAGATGAGGATGTATCTTGGTTCAATCAATGATCAAGTATGGGAGGTGACTGAGAATGACTATGCTATCATTGATCCCGACAATCCCACCAACCAAGACAAGACCAACAAGCAATGCAATACAATGGCTCTCAACACCATATACAATGCCATTGATTCCAAGGTGTTTGAGCAAATCAAGGATTGTGAAAGAGCTAATGAGGTATGGAGGAGATTAGAGGAAACATATGAGGGCATACCGGCGGTGAAGAGGCCAAGTTGTACATCCTCAAGGATAAGTTGACAAGCTTCAAGATGAAGGATGATGAGAGCATTTCGGAGATGTTCCATCGGTTGCAAGTAATTGTCAATGACTTAAAGGCTTTGGCAGAGAAGATCAAGGATGATGATGTCTCTCATCGGTTCTTAATGTGCCTACCTCTAAGATTTGAGATGTTGAGATTGCTTATCATAAGAGGAGGATTGAATTAGATTACCCCTAACCAAGTACTAGGTGATGTCATGACACAAGAGACACACCGTGTGGAAAGGGAAGGGGATGACAAGGATGACAAGAAGGAAGAAGAAGACAAGAAGAAGAAGAGTATAGCATTCAAGGCTAGCTCATCATCATCCAAGAACAAGGGAAAGTCCAAGAAAGAATTAAGTGATGATGATGATCTTAGTGATATTGATGATGAAGCTATGGCCCTTTTTGTACACAAGATGGGAAAATTCATGAAGAAGAAGGGCTATGGTGCAAGAAAGAGAAGAGATCACACCAAAAGCAAAGAATATGTGAGAAGATGCTACAATTGCAAGAGCCCCGATCATGTTGTAGCGAATTGTCCCTACAATAGTGACAATGATGAGGATGAAAATAAGAAGCGCAAGAAGGATAAGAAAGAGAAGAAGGAGAAGAGAATGACCTTCCAAAAGAAGAAGAAAGGTGGAGGCTATGTGGTCACATGGGATAGTGATGGCTCTTCGGATAGTGATAGCTCTAGTGATGATGACAAGAAATCTACCAAGAAAGCACTAGCAAGCATCGCCATCAACAACAAGCCCTCCATCTTCAACGCTCCATCGACATGCCTCATGGCAAAGCCTACCAAGGTAAAATATGATGTGAATGATGATGATGAATGTGAAAGTGATGCTTGTAGGAGTGATGATGATGATGATGAGGAGGAGTACACCAAGGAGGAGCTCTTGGACATGTGTGGGCAAGTGCACACTTGTGTTGAAATGAAGAGAAAGGAGTGCAAAGAATTACGCAAGAAAGTCAAATTTCTTGAGCAATCCTTTGATGAGCTCAATGCCACTCATGAGAGGCTAATAGAAGCCCATGAGAAGCTTGGCAAAGCTCACTCTAAGCTTGAAAAAGCTCACTCCTCTCTCATTGAGCAAGTCAAGAAGGTGGAAGCCAAGAAGGAGCAAGTGATTGTGTCTTATGATGTGTGACTAACATGTGATATTATCGATGAATATTTTTATAAGCCCATTGTAGTTGCTCCCACTAACACTTCTTGTAGCACTACTACTTCTACTTCATCTTTGAGTGATGGTCTCACTTGTGATGCCTCACTAATGGTGGAAAATGAGACCCTCAAGAAGGAGGTGAATGAGCTCACTCGTGCCTTAGGCAATGCCTATGGTGGAGATGCCCGCTTGCTAAAGTGCTTAGGTAGCCAAAGATTTTCTCTCCACAAAGAGAGATTAGGCTATACCCCCAAGAAAGGCAAGGCGACATCTGTCACTCCCAAAGTTAGCTTTGTGAAGGGCAATGGTCGGTTTTGCAATAGATACAAACAAGTTGGGCATATAGAGCAACATTGCAAGATTAACAAGAACAAGCTACCTAATGTATCCTCAATTAAATTTGATTCTTGTTATATGCTTGTTAAGGGTGCCAATGGTGTGAAGGCTAAGTTCATTGGTACACCAATTGTGGGCCCAAAGAAGAAGACCATTTGGGTACCAAAGACCTTGGTAACTAACCTTCAAGGACCCAAGCAAGTTTGGGTACCTAAAAAGAATTGATTTTCTTTTGTAGGTAAATTATAAGGCCGGAGGAAGGCATTGGGTGCTTGATAGTGGGTGCACATAACACATGACCGGTGATCCAAGGATGTTCAATTCAATCAATGAAAATAAGAGCAATGGGATTGATAGTATCACATTTGGTGACAATGGGAAAGGCAAGGTCAAAGGTCTTGGTAAGATTGCAATATCCAATGACTTGTGCATTTCCAATGTGCTACTTGTAGAGAGCTTGAACTTCAACCTATTATCGGTAGCTCAATTGTGTGATCTTGGTTTCAAGTGCATATGTGGTGTGGATGATGTAGAGATTATAAGTGTAGATGGCTCTAACTTGATATTCAAAGGATTTAGATATGAGAATCTATACTTAGTTGATTTCAATGCTAGAGAAGCTCAATTGTCAACATGTTTGATCACTAAGTCAAGCATGGGTTGGTTATGGCATAGAAGGCTTGGTCAGATTGGAATGAAACAATTAAACAAGTTGATCAAGCATGACTTAGTTAGAGGCTTGAAAGATGTCACATTTGAAAAGGATAAGCTATGTAGTGCATGTCAAGCTGAAAAGCAAGTTGGTAACACACATCCTAAGAAGAGCATGATGAGCACATCTAAGGCATTTGAGTTGATGCACATGGACTTGTTTGGACCAACCACATACACTAGCATTGGTGGAAACAAATAGAGATTTGTGATTGTGGATGATTTCACTAGATACACATGGGTATTCTTTCTAGTGGATAAGAGTGATGAGTTTACAACATTTAAATCATTTGTCAAGGGCATTCACAATGAGTTTGAAACAACCATCAAGAAAGTGAGAAGTGACAATGGAAGTGAGTTCAAGAACACAAGAATTGATGAGTTGTGTGATGAATTTGGAATTAGACATCAATTCTCGGCCAAGTACACTCCACAATCAAATGGCCTAGTTGAAAGAAAGAATAAAACTTTGATTGACATGGCAAGATCAATGTTGAGTGAGTACAATGTGAGTCATTTATTTTTGGCCGAAGCAATCAACATGGCTTGCTATTATAGCAACCGACTCTATTGTCACCCCATGATGGAGAAGACACCTTATGAGCTATTGAATGGAAGAAAGCCCAATATAGCTTACTTTTGGGTCTTTGGTTGTAAATGCTACATGTTGAAGAAAGGCACTAGATTGAGCAAGTTTGAAAAGAAATGTGATGAAGGTTTCTTGCTTGGTTACTCCACTACTAGCAAGGCATATAGAGTTTGGAATTTAGCTAGTGGTACTCTTGAGGAGGTTCATGATGTGGAATTTGATGAAACAAATGGTTCCCAAGAGGAAGATGAGAATCTAGATGATGTAAGAGGCACTCAATTGGTCAATCCAAATGAAGAACATGGAGATTGGTGATATAAGGCCTAGAGAGGTGATTGATGTTGAAGATGACAAGAATCAAGTGCTCTCTAACTCAAATGTGCAAGCTAGTGGTTCTCATAATCAAGTTCAAGCAAGTACTAGTCATGACAAAGTGCAAGATCAACAACAAGTGGCTAGTTCATCATCTCAACCAAGTGATCAATCAAATGCAAGCAATCAAGTGCAAGTGCTTCAACCAACCAATGTTGCAAGAGATCATCCATTGGACACTATAATTGGTGATATTTCAAGAGGTGTGTAAACAAGATCAATATTGGCTTCATTTTGTGAACATTTCTCATTTGTGTCATCCATTGAACCTAAGAAGATAGATGGAGCTTTGAAGGATGTTGATTGGGTCAATGCTATGTGTCGGTGTTTTGGACCGGGGGGTCCTCAACCAACTAGTGAATTTGAACTGCGTGCCCCTAATCCTGGATGGTGATGCAAAGAGACACAAGGTTTATACTGGTTTAGGCAATTGGTGCCCTACGTCCAGTCTGACAGATCGATCTTGTATTCCTTGCACCGAAGTGCTTGTAGTAGGGGGTTACAAGCTAAGCGAGAGAGGGAGCTAGTCTAGGGTCTCTACGTGGAGCGGTGTGGGCTGCTTGAGACATTGCTCTCAGGCAGCGGGGGAGCGTGTGTGTCTGAATCTACGTGAGCCTATGCGTGAGTTCGTCTGTCTTCATCTCTCTAGAAATGGCCTCGGTCTCTCCTTTTATAGTTGAAGGGGGGATAGGGGTGATACATGTGTTTGCTATGTGGCGTCTTGTGAGCAGAGGTGGCATGTCTGAGCCCTGTAGCTTACTACTATGGCGGCATGGTCAACGGAGCGGTCTTGTCCTTGATGCATTGGAGCAACGCGCCGGTCACACCCGATCTTGTGCGATGTGGGAGCTCCAGTGATAGCTTGGCGTAGGGCATGGCCGACGACGTGCCGGTCGCTGTGCATTGATAGTGTAAAAAGCCGAGGCTCAGTTGGTGCCGAGGCCGAGCCATCGTGGGGGGCTTGGCGGGTGCAAATCCTGAGGCTGCCAAGACCCTAAAGTGGATTGATGAGGCTTGGAGGGAGCAGTTGGTCCTATACACTGATTCCGAGGCTATAGTGACCCGGACTTGACTCCCCATGCCGCGTTGTTCCTGGAGCAGGAGTTAGGTAGCATAGTGCAGTACGGGCATCAGTTATGGGCACAGTGCCGAGCACAGTGGCCGGTAACCCCTGCCCTGTCCTGTCTCCTGTCCTGTCGGCCACTCCACTGTACTGCGCCGATGTGCGGCTGACGTTGCGGGAGTGGTTGGACGCGTTAATTGGACGTGACGTTTTGTCAGAGAAGTCGGTCGAGACGGAGGCGACGAGGTTGTTGCCGAGCCGGCCTCGAGCGAGTCGAAGAATCAATACTTCATCTGAGGCTTTATGCGCGGGGCCTCGGGCGAATCGGAGAATCAGTAACCCGTCCGAGGCCTTGCGGGGCAGGGCCTCAGGCGAGGAGGCCTCGGCGAGGTGGAGAGTTGGCTTTTCGTCCGAGGCCTTTGCGGTGCGGGCCTCGGGCGAATCGGAGAATCGGCCGAGGACTCGTGGTTGTCCTTCGGCTTTGATATTTGTAAGGTCTAAGCAATCTTTTCGGTTCTTGCTTAGGGTACCCCTTTTTATGGTATCTGGCAGTAGCCCCTGAGCCTCGGGGAGAGTGCGAGCACTCTCCCTGAGGCTTTGTGTTTTGTACTCGTGGTTCCGGTGGGTGCGCGCGAGCGTACCCACCGGGTGTAGCCCCTGAGGCCCTGGAGGAGTGGATTTACTCCTCTAGGGGCTTTTTCTCTGTTGAGTGAGGAGTTTTATCGCGTTTGCCGGGCCCATGAGTGCGAGTTCGGGTCACTGGGCCTCGGCTTAGTTGCAGGAAGAGCCCCCGAGCCTCTGCACGGAGCGAGAGGGCGATCAGTGGTTTCCCTATCTTTTTTGGCGGCCCTCGCGCATCCTTTTTGCTCGGAAGGAGGGGTGGAGCATGCCAAGCTACCCTCGGTGGGCGCGAGCAGTGACATCTCTGGTGAGCTGTTATCGGGTAAGTCCGAGTGGAGGCCCATGCCCCATTCGATAGGGGTTGGCTAGCGGTCTAGAGACGCACTCTAAAAGTATCAGAGGGCTTCTCTAGTGGGTCCCAGGGCCGTTCGATTGGCCCCAGGGGCTCGATGCCTCCCTACGGTGGGATCCCATTCAGAGACCTTCCTACCGGTCTCGGACATGACCTAGGGCATCGCAAGCATTTACTTGCTTGGGCCTTGGCCATGTACGGGCTCGCCCATAGTCATCCCTGACTCTGTTTGTCCTGGGGCAGTTGTCGAAACCTTTGTGGGGCCCAGCCTTTGATCCCCTAGACCGTAACGGGCTCGGTGCCCTTTATCGCGTTTTTCCGAGCCTCCGAGTGCGAGCTTGGGTTGCTTGTTTTCGTCCTTGGTGCAGGAAGAGCCCCCGAGCCTCTACACGGAGCGAGAGGGCGATCAGGAGTTCCCCTGGCTTTTTGTGCGACCCTCGCGCATCCTTTTCATTCGGAAGGAGGGGTGGAATATGTCAGGCTACCCTCGGTGGGCGCGAGCGGTGACACTTCCGGTGAGCTGTTATCGAGTAAGTCCGAGTGGAGGCCCGTGCCCCATTCGATAGGGGTCAGCTAGCGGTCTAGAGATGCACTCCAAAAGTACCAGAGGGCTTCTCTAGTGGGTCCTAGGGCCGTTCGATTGGCCCCGGGGGCTCGGCGTCTCTCTACGGTGGGATCCCATTCGGAGACCTCCCTGTCGGTCTCGGACACGACTTAGGGCATCCCAAGTGATCGCTTGCTCAGGCCTCGGCCATGTACGGGCTCGCCCATAGTTGTCCCTGACTCTGTTGTCCTAGGGCGGCTGTCGAGACCCTCGGGGGCCCAGCCTTCGAACCCTTGGACCATAATGGGCTCGGCGCCCAGTTCCTTAGTCTAAAAGGAATCGAGTGTTGGATATTCCCCTCCCATTGGCTGACAACGGCGGGCGCGCCTTTTGAGGAGGTTTCTCGGGGCCTGCTGTTGCTGCGGTCGGATGCGACACGGTGTCAGCGGATGGGACATAACTGTGTGTGCGATTAATGAGGAAAAGGTGGGCGTGTGGGCAGTTAAATCAGATCTGGATTAACTATGCAGATTTGAGGGAAACTTCCCCGATTTCGTCGCCCGTCCATTTCGTCCCCTTCCTGCATAAATACGTGGCGAGCCTCACCCCTCTCCTCCTTACCTTGCCTGTATTTGCCTTTTCTGCCTCCAAGCCGTTGCTAAGAACAGAGAGCGCCGGGGAGAAGAAGGGAGAAGGGTGTGAGAGAGAGAGAGGGCAAGCCTTACCGCCGTAGCCCGCATTCTCCATCGCGCAATGGCCGGCGGCGCTGTAGTCCTTCAGGAGGATCCTTGGGGTCCGTCCGACGTGTCCGTGGAGACGCTATAGTCGCTCGTCGATGACGGCCTTCTCCGCCCGGTCACCGACCCCAGCAGGCCGAAGTGGATTTCTCCGGGGGCCGAGTCGGAGCCGAGGCCGCGCGGTGGTTACATTGTGAGCTTCGTGTCCTTCCACGAGCGCGGTCTTGGCCTACCGACGGACTGGTTCATGCCGGCGCTCCTGCACTACTACGGTGTGGAGCTCCACAACTTCAACCCCAACTCCATTGCGTAGGCGGCCATCTTCATCGCCATCTGCGAGGGGTATCTGGGCATTGCCCCCCACTAGGAGCTGTGGCTCCACCTCTTCTGGGCGGGTCAAACCACCAAGCCGACGGGCACGACGGGCACGAGGAAGGCGATGAGGGCCGGTGGCTGCACTCTCCAAGTGTGCCAAGACCGGTAGCTCCTCTACATCTTAGCCCAGCTCACGTCGACCAATCGTCACTGGTACACCAGCTGGTTCTACCTCCACAACGATGATGGCGGTCTTCCCCCCTACACCGGGTGAATCGTGGAGAGCCAGCCAGAGAAGTGGAGGTACGGCATCGCGATAGCTGATCTACCCAAGCTGCGTCCGCTCCTGGAGGCACTAGAGAGGCTGCGCGGCCGTGAACTTACGGCGGCTGTGGTTGTGGCGGCCTTCCATCGCCAGGGGGGTGCTGCCGCTGATGGCTCGGTGGCGGTGCCTGTTCAAGATGACACTAGACGAGCCGATCGAAGGCGTCCGGTTGTCCGCCGTCGCCCCCTCTGACGAGGAGATTCTTCATCGGGTAAAAGGGACGGTGGATGGGTGGACGAAGAGCAGCGGTCTATCCCCGTTCCCGATGCACCCATCGTGGGGGTACATATCTCTGGTGAGTCACGCGTTGTTGCGGCCTCTGAGGCCTTCTTGCTCCTTGTATTTTCCTGTTCCCTTATTGCGCCTGCCGTCCCTACAGGGGATGAGGGATGTGCGAGCCTCCCCACCGCCCGTTCCCAAGGACGCAAAGCGGCGGGCGGTGAACTAGGCGCACGCCGAGGCACAGAAGAAGAAGAAGGATGCCGAGGAGGCAAAGCGCAAGAGGAAGAACCTTGAGCACGAAGAGCTGGAGAAGCGCCGCCGGCAGCAGAGGCAGGATGGTCTCCCGGTGGAGGTGTCTCCGTTGTCGTCGCTGTCGACGGACTCTTCGGGCGAAGATGACGAGAGCAAGGTGGGGCGGGGTCCCCTAGACCATCTCCCCGATGTCGGGGGGACAACGCTCAGGGTGTCGGTGAGCAGCCCGGCGTTTCCAGGCGGAGGAGGAGAGGATGCCTCGGGGTCGGCGATCGCCCACCCTAGGTCCGAGGCCGACACACCCGAGGCACAGGCGTTAGGGAAGCGCGCTGTCAGCCCGGTGGGCTCGATGGCAAAGGTGGAGTAGGTGGCGGCGAGGGCGACGCAACTGTCCCCACAGAGGATCGAGGGGGCGCCGGAGTTTGGCGAGGGCCGGCTGGCATCAGCGGATACAGAGGCCATGCCGCCGCCGCCACCGCCATTGCAGAGGAGGGTAGCAGTGCCGAAGCAGTTGCATCCCCGTTCGAGGTGAGTGTCTTTTCGGCGGAGTTGGCAGCATCTCCCATCTTTTCGTATGCTGACCTTGTCAGAGTGCTGCTTTCAGCCGAAAGCGTCAGGCGGAAGTGCCCACCCTGGCGCCACGTAAGCCGCTCAAGGTGAGCACCAGCTCCACTAGGTGGTCAAGGCGCAAGCCGCCATGCAGCGCAGCGCGACATCGGCAAGGGCCGACCCGAAGGAGCCGGTCGCCTAGGGAGAGGCTACCATGGTGGCCATGGAGCAAGCGGAGGAGGAAGAGCCTACACCTCACGAGGTCGAGGCCCACGAGTCAGATGGGACCGGGGGGCCCTCAGTCGCTAAGGCTACCGAGGTCGAAGTCGAGGCCCTTAGGACTTCTGAGGCCGTAGTGGCGGGCGTCGGGGCTCCCCGAGCTACCGAGGTCGAGGCGGCGGAGGCTAGTTTGGGCATGGTGGAGCCGGCGGGCCAGGATGCGGATATGGGGGTGGGGCAAGCTTCAGTACCGCCACTGGTTCAAGGCCTGCCGCCGTCGCAGGAGAGTGCCCGAGAAGTGGGGGTCCATTCGATCCCATCCGACGATACTTCCCGGGGGTATGGGGTGGCAGATGCCGAGGCAGCCAGCACCGTGGAGCAGCCAGCTCCGACCTTTGGTGAGGGAAGTGTGGCCCTCGTGTGGGTACAACCTGAGCCCCGCGGGTGGGATCACCTGCGTGTCTTGTGGCGGAGCAGGGACGACCCTGAGGGGGAGCCTCTGTTCGCCCTCGAGGATGCGGCCGAGGGGGGGCGCTAGAGTACTTTCGAGCAATACCGTCGTCTGGTGGAGCGGTCGCTATGGACAGCGTTGTTTGTCATGGCTGACGATCTTCCCGGCATCGCCCAGGTACGTGTCTTCTTTTCTCGTGCGGTGTCGTCTTGTTCTGAGTTTTCTCGCAGTGCATGACCCCTGTTCTGCCTATCCAGGAGCTCGAGGCCCAGTCCCTCGAGAAGTCATTGTTCCTCCAGCGGGAGAGGGACATCTAGGACCAGCTCCAGCAGCAGAAGGACCTGCTTGCCAATGCCAACGAGCTTCTATCGGTGCAGAGCGCGGAGGCGGAGGACCTCCGCATTTGTTGTGCTGATACGAAGGCCGAGGCAGCCATGGCTCGGGAGCAGGCCACCCCTTTGGCGGCGCGGATCAAGGAGCTAGAGGAGGAGCTGACCTGGGTGGCTGGTGAGCGGGACACCTTCAGGTCCCAGGCTGAAGAAGCGACGGTCTCTATCAAGGCCATCGCTGGGCAGCTAGGGACGGAGCAGGGTGAGCACCTACAGACAAAAGGTGCCCTGGCAGAGGCAATCAAGGTGGCCGAGGCCTCCCGGGCCGAAGCTTTAGTTTGGAAGGGAAAGGCCGAGGGTGAGTCCTGTTTCCCTTGTTTTATTTGTTTTTCTTGCGTTCGGCCCCTAACTCCCTGATGTGGTACAGAGCTGGAGAAGGAGGCTTCCAGGGCGGCCGAGGCCTCTCGGGTCGAGGTCCAGCGCTGGAAGGAGAAAGCCGAGGCCTCTCGGGTCGAAGTCCAGCGCTGGAAAGAAAAAACCGAGGGTGAGTCCCATAGGCCTTCGCCCCTATTTGGCTTATTTTCTTTTGCGCTTAACCCCATCCTGCTTGTTTTGGCGTAGGGTTGGAGAAGGAGGTCTCTCGGGTAGATGAGGCTTTTGTCGCAGTGCAGACGATTCTCAAGGCCGAGATCAGGGAGCACAACGTGCTGCAGAGCGCCACCCGTACCGTCTGCAAGGCCCTGGAGGTTGAGGGGATCGAGTCAGGCAGCTCCCTTAAGAGCCGCTTGACTGCGTTGAGCGGCCAAGTGCGCGAGCGACTCCGGGGAGCGCTGCACACGGGCGTCAAGCGTGCCCTGGCCGTCGTCGCGTCGCACTACGCAGGCGTCGACCTCGAGGCCATCAGCGATGGTTATGTCTTGGCTGAGGATGACGAGGAGGACAATGATGAGGTCATGAAGCTGATGGAGGCGGCTGAGGCCCCTGGCACGGTGATGGCCAGTCTGTTCGAAGAGGAGGTGGTTCCTCCCGCGCCGTCCGCCGACGCTGGCGACTCTGAGTCTTGACCTGGGCCAAAGGGGTCATGTAACCAGGTTAGGACTTAT
This sequence comes from Miscanthus lutarioriparius, assembly GCA_904845875.1. NCBI lineage: Eukaryota > Viridiplantae > Streptophyta > Magnoliopsida > Poales > Poaceae > Miscanthus > Miscanthus lutarioriparius. The sequence goes on along the minus strand of CAJGYO010000902.1, from coordinate 142,335 downwards.
GTTATCGTATCATAACGCTTATGGCCGTTGAGGCCTTTAAAAGTACTCGTTTGTGTACACTTTTTAATTGTTTTTTATTGTATTTCTGAGCCTCTACCCTCTGCCTCGTTTCTAGGCAAGTCCTTTGCAAAAAACTTCCTCGGAGCCTAAGCTGCCCCTCCGGCGAAAGGTGGTAAGGGAGTTGCCGTAGCCCAGAGGCGTAGGCAGTCTCGCGGCTCGGCCGGCCTTTTGCCCTTGAGGCACGCTTTCGGTCCTTAGGTTTTTTACAATTGATTTGTCAGAGTACGCGAGAGAGTTTGGCGTAGAAATTTTTCGAAAAATGACTAAAAATTGGTGTCTGGGACTTAGGGGGTCCCCCCCCTTAGCCCCCGAGGGAGGCTCGGTTCTGTAGAGGTAGAGCCGAGACTTGTTCGAGCCCCACGGCGGGCACCTCTGCAGAGGCAGAGCTGAGTCTCCCTTATAGCATTATCGTAAGGCCGATCCCCCATCGATGGGCTTGGGGGTTTCTCGAAAAATTTAGAACAACTAAAGAACGCTTCTTTAATATATTTCGAGAAACAATGTATACAATGCTTGGAAATTTAAGGGTAGAAATGATGTAGCTGTTCTATGTTCCAAGCGTTGGTGAGGATTTCACCCTTCTTCTTGGCATCGTCGTTGGGGAGCCCGAGCCTGGTGTAGTAACGTTGACGCATGGTGCATTCTTCGAGGGTATGCTTCATCGGGCCCTGGTGGTAAGGGCAGGGCTTCTTGAGCATATCGTCGAATAGTTCGGGATCCCTGGTGGGGCCTTGGGGATTCTTGCGATCTGCGGCTGCGACTAGATTGGCCTCGAGGGCCTCTTGCTTCCCCTGGTGCCCCTTTTTCTTTTTCTTGGAGAAACGGGAGGCTGAGGCCACGGGGGCATCATCCCTCTGCTTCCCCTTTTTGTCGTTGTTGAGGAAGATGGCCCCGACAGCCTCTTCGCCCGAGGCAAAGTTGGTGGCGATGTCGAGGAGCGCGGCTGCCGAGGTCGGTACGTTCCGGCCTAACTCTCAGACCAGGTCTCGGCAGGAGGTGCCAGAGAGGAAAGCCTGGACAACTTCCGAGTCGCCGACGTTGGGCAACTCGGTGCACTACTTGGAGAAGCATCGGATGAAGTCTCGGAGAGACTAGTCCAGCTTCTGGCGACAACTCTTGAGGTCCCAGGAGTTCCCAGGGAGCACGTATGTGCCCTAGAAATTACCGACGAAGACCTTTACCAAGTTGCGCCAGTTGTGGATCTGCAAGGGAGGGAGGTGCTCGAGCTAGGCTCGCGCCAAGTCTGACAGGAACAATGGGAGGTTGCGGATGATGAGTAGGTCATCGTCCGCACCGCCCAGCTGACAAGCCAGGCGGTAATCGGCTAGCCACAGCTCAGGGTTGGTCTCACCGCTGTACTTTGTGAAGTTGGCCAGTTGCCAAAACCGGGCAGGGAATGGAGTGCCGCGGATGGCCTTGCTGAAGACTCGAGGGCCCGGCGGCCCAGGAGAAGGACTGCGGTCCTCCCCGCTATCGTAGCGGCCACCTCGGTGCAGGTGGTAGCCTCAGGTGAGCCCATTGTTGTCATGGCGCCGTCGCCTGCTGACCACATCGTGGTCATCTTGTGCCTCGCGTTGGTCACCGAGGCGGTCGTGCACTGAGGGGGCCTTGAGGCGGTCGTGCACCGAGGGCCGTTTCGAGGTGTCCCCGCGCCGTCGAGATGCGGAGCTTTTGGCCTGCTGTACCGCGGCGGTCTCGAGGAGGTCTCGGAGCTCACCGTGGACTCATCGCCCCTCCGAGGTAGATGGCTCGGGCATCTTTCGGACGAGCATCGCCGCTGCCGCAATGTTCTGGCTAGCACGATTGAAGATAGGGGGCTGCTCGCCCCCTTCATCGTCGTTGATGCGATGGTAGACGTCGCGAGCCCTCCACCGGGCTACTCTGCCATCACCGCGACCCCGCTGTTCTCGCTCAAGAGTGTCTCAGAGCTGCTGCAGAAGGAGTCAGTCTTGTTCGACCTTGGCCTAGAGCTCGCGGAGCTGCTCCAAGTCAAGGCATTGAAGTCCCTCATGGGCGGGGTTCTCGTTCCGCGCTACCGAGGGTTCAACGTGCGGAGGTGTGGCGTCGCCTGCCCCCTTGCGGGGCGGGGAGCGATTGCCTGCCCCTCCGTCTTCATCGCCCGCTCTCGGCATCCCAAGCTCGACGACGAAGCACTCACGAGTGGGGTCGTAAATGCCTTCGTCATCAGAGTCAGAGTAGCCAAAGCAGTAGTCGCTCGCGGCCATGAAGCAGTGCATGGCTTCAAGGTCATGAAGCCCGGAGAAGTCCGCTTTGGCCCACGCCTCGTCCTCCTCTGAGGAGTCAGCGTGGGTGTGGGTCGATGTTGTGGCGAAGAGGTCGAGAGCGAAGCATTGGTGGCGTCCTAAGGGCTCCGTGTGAGCGGAAGCGTAGGCGGAAGCATAGGCGGCAGCGGCATTGCTCAACCCGAAGGGGTACGGGGATGGTGCCATCGCTAGGTTCTGCTCCGCCAGAGTCGATTCCTTAGGAGGTGGTAGGACAGAGCTTGATGATGGGACATTGCCACGCACCACCAGCGTCTTTCCGTTGCCCAGGCCTAAGCTAGACAGGTCGCCAACCAGGGATTCTGTACCAACAGCCGGGTGTGGGAAACTGACAGAGCGCGGCGCATCGCCCTGAGCTCGTGAGGTGTTGGGGTGGTTCCACTCGCGTTATGCCTGGCAAGTGCGATGAGAGTGGCGGCCCGGGCACCGCCTGTGCCTGGGCCGCTGGTGCATGATGTCATCGTCGGTCGGTGGGGCTCTGGGCATGAGGAGTACCATATCGTACTCACATCCTAGAGACATGAACTCTAGGCTCCCAAACCAGATCACCGTGCCAAGATGTAGTGGGCGTATGGGGTCTGCCATCCGGAACTTGTTGGGACGATTAAGCTAACACGCAGTAGTACCCCTACCTGGTGCGCCAACTGTTGGTGTTTTGGACCGGGGGTCCTCAACCAACTAGTGAATTTGAACTGCGTGCCCCTAATCCCGGATGGTGATGCAAAGAGACACAAGGTTTATACTGGTTCAGGCAATTGGTGCCCTACGTCCAGTCTAAGAGATTGATCTTGTATTCCTTGCACCGAAGTGCTTGTAGTAGGGGGTTACAAGCTGGGCGAGAGAGGGAGCTAGTTTCGGGTCTCTACGTGGAGCGGTGTGGGCTGCTTGAGACGTTGCTCTCAGGAAGCGGGGGAGCGTGTGTGTCTGAATCTACGTGAGCCTATGCGTGAGTTCGTTTGTCTTCCTCTCTCTAGAAACGGTCCCGGTCTCTCCTTTTATAGTTGAAGGGGGGACAGGGGTGATACATGGGTTTGCTATGCAGCGTCTTGTGAGAAAAATTGGCGTGTCTGAGCCCTGTAGCTTACTACTGTGGCGGCATGGTCAACGGAGCGGTCTTGTCCTTGATGCACTAGAGCAACGCGCCGGTCACACCCGATCTTGTGCGATGTGGGAGCTCCAGTGATAGCTTGGCACAGGGCATGACCGACGATGTGCCGGTTGCTGTGCGTTGATAGTTGAAAAAGCCGAGGCTCGGTTGGTGCCGAGGCCAAGCCATCGTGGGGGGCTCGGCGGGCGTGAATCCTGAGGCTGCCGAGACCCTGAAGTGGATTGCCGAGGCTTGGAGGGAGCAGTTGGTCCTATACACTGATTCCGAGGCTATAGTGACCCGGACTTGACTCCCCACGCCGCGTTGTTCCTGGAGCAGGAGTTAGGTAGCATAGTGCAGTATGTGCGTTAGTTATGGGCACAGTGTCGAGCACAGTGGCCGGTAACCCCTGCCCAGTCCTGTCTCCCGTCCTGTCGGCCACTCCACTGTACTGCGCCGACGTACGGCTGACGTTATGGGAGTGGTTGGACGCATTAATTGGACGTGATGTTTTGTCAGAGAAGTCGGTCGAGACGGAGGTGACGAGGTTGTTGCCGAGCCGGCCTCGAGTGAGTCTAGGAATCGATACTTCGTCTGAGGCTTTATGCGCGGGGCCTCGGGTGAATCGGAGAATCGGTAACCCATCCGAGGCCTTGCGGGGCAGGGCCTCGGGCGAGGGGGCCTCGGCGAGGCAGAGAGTTGGCTTTTCGTCCGAGGCCTTTGCGGTTGTCCTTTGGCTTTGATATTTGCAAGGCCTAAGCAATCTTTTCAGTTCTTGCTTAGGGTACCCCTTTTTATGGTATCCGACACTATGCATGAAGAACTAAACAACTTCACAAGAAACCAAGTATGGGAGTTAGTTAAGAGGCATAAGGATCATAATTTGATAGGAACCAAGTGGGTCTTTCGGAACAAGCAAGATCAAGATGGGATAGTAATAAGGAACAAAGCAAGATTAGTGGCTCAAGGATACACTCAAGTTGAAGGTCTTGACTTTGGAGAAACATATGCCCCGGTTGTAAGATTGGAAGTAATTAGGATCTCGTTAGCCTATGCTTGTGCCCACAACATTAAGTTGTGCCAAATGGATGTGAAGAGTGCATTTCTCAATGGGTACATCAATGGGCTTGTGTATGTTGAGCAACCTCCTAGTTTTGAAGATGAGAAGAAACCCAACCATGTTTACATGTTGAGAAAGGCTTTGTATGGATTAAAACAAGCACCTAGAGCATGGTATGAGAGATTGAGGGATTTCCTACTCTCTAAGGGATTCAAGATGGGAAAGGTTGACACCACTCTCTTCACCAAGAAGCTTGGAAATAACTTGTTTGTAATGCAAATCTATGTTGATGATATCATATTTGGGTCAACAAATCAAGATTTTTGTGAGGAGTTTGGCAAGATGATGGCAAGTAAGTTTGAGATGTCTATGATAGGAGAGCTTAGTTACCTCCTTGGTCTTCAAATCAAGCAATTGAAGAATGATACATTTGTGAGTTAAGGCAAGTATATCAAGGACATGATCAAGAAGTTTGGCATGAGTGATAGCAAAGCTATTAGTACACCAATGGGAACAAATGGCAACTTGGATAGTGATGCAAGTGGAAATATGGTGGATCAAAAATTGTATTGGTCTATGATTAGAAGCCTACTCTATGTGACTGCATTAAGGTCGGATGTCATGTTTAGTGTATGCATGTGTGCAAGATTTCAAGCCTCATCAAGAGAAAGTCATTTGAAGGCTACAAAGAGAATATTGAGGTACTTGAAGCATACACAAAATGTTGGTTTGTGGTATCCCAAAGGAGCAAAGTTTGAGCTAGTTGGTTACTCCGACTCTGATTATGCGGGATGCAAGGTTGAAAGGAAAAGCACCTCGGGCATATGTCAATTGTTGGGAAGATCACTTGTTTCATGGTCATCAAAGAAACAAAATAGGGTTGCATTATCAACCGCCGAAGCCGAATACATATCCATCGGTAGTTGTTGTGCACAAATACTTTGGATGAAGGCCACTTTGAGTGACTTTGGAATCAAGTTCAAGAAAGTGCCATTGCTATGTGACAATGAGAGTGCAATCAAGTTGACCAACAATCCGGTTCAACATGCAAGAACAAAGCACATTGATGTTCGCCACCATTTCATAAGAGATCACCAACAAAAAGGGGACATTTGCATTGAGAGTGTAGGCACCGAAGATCAACTTGCCGATATATTCACCAAGCCATTAGATGAGAAAATGTTTTGCAAGCTAAGGAATGAGTTGAACATATTGGATTTCTCAAATATGTGTTGATGCACCCCCCACTTATATGACATGCCTCTCCTTCGAGCAATCCAAGGTAAAAGTTGATTGGCATGGCATACATCCTTGCTAAGGACATGTTTAGTGCATCTAGACATCTTTCATATTTAATAGGCTCATTCATGAAAATCAAATGAATTTGATGATTGTATGGTAGCACTATTGCTTCTACGCTTAATTTGATCTAGTGGTAGCATATGACATGTTTGTGGGCTTGTAAACCTAGTGTTTGATCTAGAAAATGATCTATAAGTGTTTAACTCAATATGGTACAAGATAACCCTTATTTGGAGGTGTGAAGAAGCTTGTCCTTGGATCAAACCGAGTTAAATATCTTTGAAAAATGATCTAGATTGAACCAAATTTGGGAAAATGATCCTCACCCCATTGATTGACATTGATAATCTCAACCTATCTACATTTTGGACCTTTGTGGTCATTGATGACAAAGGGGGAGAAAAACAAAGATATTAGTGATATTAGTGCATGGGGAGAAAAGCAAAGATATTAGTGTACTAAGATAATGAAAAGACAACAAAGGGAGAGAACTTGACATAGGGGGAGTGATATGACAAAGGAAAGGGATCAATTAAAATTTTGAGCACACAAGTATAGGGAGCAAGCTCATGAACTTGTATGGTGCATTTGAATGTGCATTTCACATGATTGCTTGCATGGCACAAGTTTTAAATTTCAATATCCATGCTTGTGTGGTTATGCTAGTTGGAGGTTTGAATGATGAAATGAAAAATTAGCTTGCATAGGTTATCTAGTGATTTCATATCCAAGTAGTATAGGGCTAACCATGATGCTAAGGATGGTATATTGGTGCACTCCGATTGGTATCACACTTCAAAGGTCCATCTTTTATACCTTAGCATCATTTGGTAGACATTGTCTCCTATATTTCCTATCTAAGCATATGTGCAAGCTTCAATCCAAACTCTTAGCACATATGTAGGGGGAGCAATTGCTACCATATGGAGTTCATGAAACTTGTCCATATCCTTTTACACATAGTAAATATGCTTGGACAAGCAACATGGATTCAATTGAATTTCAATTCATATCTTTGTGAAAGGGTTGTCATCAATTACCAAAAAGGGGGAGATTGAAAGCTCTAGTTCGGTTTTGGTGAATTGATGAAACCCTAAGTGCTAACCTAGTTTATCAAGTAATCATGAGATAGGTAGCACATTCCAAGTGGTGAAGCAAATGAAGATCATGACATGATGATGGTGATGATCAAGTGCTTGGACTTGAAAAGAAGAAAGAGAAAAACAAAAGGCTCAAGGCAAATGTATAAATGGTAGGAGCCATTTTGTTTTGGTGATCGAGACACTTAGTGAGTGTGATCACATTTAGGATCGATAGTCGTACTATTAAGAGGGGTGAAACTCGTATCGAAATGCAGTTATCAAAGTGCCACTAGATGCTCTAACTCATTGCATATGCATTTAGGATCTAGTGGAGTGCTAACACCTTTGAAAACATTTGTGAAAATATACTAACACATGTGCACAAGGTGATACACTTGGTGGTTGGCATATTTGAGCAAGGGTAAGATACTTCACCGGTGGAGTGTCCCCCAGTAGAGTGCGGATAGTCCGACGGTGCCACCGGCGCTCTATATAGAAAAGACAGAGGTCACTGTAAGTGACCGAACGCTGGTCTTAGTAGGACCGGCGTGTCCGGTCAGTGGAAGCATGAAGACGCTAGCGTCGGTCTTTGACCAGACGCTGGGTCACTTAGTGACCGGACGCTGATGGGGTGCGTCTGGTCCTGCTGACGTGGTAGCGCACAGAGGAGACGCCGAGTGACCGGACGCTGGGTGAGTCCAGTCGGGCATGACCAGACGCGTCCAGTCATGATTTTTTGCTTCTGGATGCTTACTGGAAACAACCGGACGCTGAGGTCCTACGTCCGGTCACTTCAAAGCAGCGTGTACGGTCTCCACTTAAATATACTGATGACCATTGAGATCGGAAGATCAGCGTTTGAAGCAGGGGACATGTGGCATGCATCGCGTGATCGGACGCTGAGGTCCAGCGTCCGGTCAATCTAACCAGAGCGTCCGGTCAACCCGTGTTTAGTGCAGTGAGGAGCCCAACGGCTCTATTCATTTGGGCTCTCTATTTAAGCCCCATGGCCGGCTCAAGCTCACTCTCTTGGTCATTTGCATTGACATAGCAACCTTGTGAGCTTAGCCAAAGCCCTCCCACTCATCTCCATCATTGATACATCATCATTGTGAGATTGGGAGAGAATCCAAGTACGTTGCTTGAGTGATTGCATCTAGAGGCACTTGGTATTCGTATTTCGCTATGGGATTTACTTGTTTCTCTTGGTGGTTACCGCCACCTAGATGGCTTGGAGCAGGGAGGATCATCGAGCGGAGGTTGGTGATTGTCCCCGGCTCCGATCATGGTAATTGTGAGGGGTCTTGTGCCTTCCCCGGTGGAGCACCGAAAGGTAACTCTAGTGGATTGTTCATGTCATTGAGTTACCTCACTTGTGGGTAGGTTCTTGCGGTGTCCAATTGTGTGGACGAGGTTCGTGCAACACCTCTTAGCCACTGAACCACCAAGTGTTGGTCGACACAATGGGGACTAGCGTGCCGGCAAGCACGTGAACCTCGGGAGAAAAATTGGTTGTCTCTTGCCCTTTGGTATTCTCCCGGTGATTGATTTAATATTCATCTTGTGATTGATTCACTCCTCAATACGGTGGAATAATCACCCTACTCACTCATTTATATTCTTGCAAACTAGTTGTAGCAAGCTCTTTAGTGTCATTAGAATTGAGAGCTTGCTTTGTTGTTTTAAGTTCATCTAGTGGAGCTCTTTAGTGTTGTTTACACCAAAATTTGGGAGAAGAGCGCGGGAACTCGTAGGCTTCTAGAGTTATGCCAATCAAGGAATCGATGGAGTAAAGGTTGATATCTACTAGATCGAATGTGACACTAGATCGATTCTTTCTGAATGACGTCAGCAGATGACGATGATGGGATATGGCTGGCGTCAAAAAGATACATATCGAACTCTACAAAAGGGGAAAGATTAGAGTCCAAGTTATCTTAAGATAGGAATATTTCTTTCATACCAAAGATTATAACAAATCGTGCTCGAGTAGGATTCATGTCTAGACTCCGGATATAAATACCAAACCCCGGCTATTGTAAAAAATCATCAATCAATCAAATACAAGTCAATTTACTTTTTTGGCTCCGGCCACCCCTTAGGAGTAGGAGTAGAGTAGATCTCGGTGAGTTCTTCAGCAAGTACGGCTGCATCGATCTGATCGACCTCCATTGCTTGTCTGTAAGTACCATCATGGTTTATACCTCTGTTCGTATGGCTACATCGATCCGGTCGACCCCCACTGCGACTCTAGTATAGGCTAGTTATCGACTCTTGCTTAGTTCAAGTATGGCCTGTGTGATTCTGCCTCACACCCCACTGCTTGAACTAGATCAAGGTCAAGTTATCGGCTCTACCTTTGAGTGGCAGTCTTTGGTAGATTCATTAAGTTACCGATATTGCTTATTACTTTCATTGTTTATCTAATTACAGCAATATCACTCTGCCCGATTGAGATTGATCTAGATCAGCCTTATATCTTATTTAACCCATCGTTTGCTAATCTAAAACTGATCTAATCTACATCTTAAATGATGAGTTATGTTTTTATCGGCTGTTTTATATCAATCTTAATCGTGTATAGTGTGCAGTTAAGGCATGTTCGATCTTGAGTAGATCTATTGGTTACCAAGAACCGTTCCATGGCTCGTTATCATGGACTGTGGGATTCTACCTCTCACCCCACTGTTAGCACTGTGGAGTGGGGATCATTAGTTGATAGATCCGTTCTTGAGAAGGCATGACCTTAACTGTGCGATATGCCTGAATTGGCTGTTTAGCTGATATCGAGCGCTCTCACGAATAGATCGCATTACGAGACCATTGACGTAGAGATAAGTTGAAAGATATGTTAGCCCCATGATCTTGTTATTGTATTATGGCCTGCATGATTCTGCCTCATGCCCCACTGATATTAGTAATGAGTTAGGGTCGTCGAGTCTATTGTTGTTTCTACGGCCTACATGATTCTGCCTCATGCCCCATTGGTCATGGCGATAGATGAGATCTAACATGTTCATTAGATTTATCTTTATTAGATGGTTAAGTGGTGTTGAATTGTTTCTTTACATCAACAAGAGTTTGGGTACTTGTACTCATTGGCTCAGTATAAACCGACCATCATCGATATCTTATTGCCATTGATTAATGTTTGCTTAAATGATATCTATTTTGAATGATAACCGGTTCTTCTTACACAACCCCATAAGCTTTAACCGATTTATTCTTATGAATATGCTGGAATCGACTATTTAGTCGATCTCCTCTCATATCGGCTCTCAGAGCTGCACATTTGGGACTGTCTGGCAACACCGGCATGTTCTGCCCTTAATTATTGATAACTTTCTCTCCTTGTCAATTGTAGGGTCAAATTGACTGGCATGTCTCGGGAGGATTGCGCAGGATCGACCACCCTTGCGCTGAAGCTAGGCGGATCTGCTCCATCGAGCGGACCCTTTCGGCTTGCTGCATGTGCCCTCGGTAGAAGATAAGGATACAATCAACAAAGCTACCTGATGAAGATAAGGATACAATCAACAAAGCTATGGAAGAATTTCAGAAGAAGTGTTTGTTGTCCTACACCAAAACACGTGACAGCACAATTATTCGAAAATTTCCACTACCCAGAGTTCTACTACACGGACAGACAGATACAATTGAAGCTGAAGATAGGCGTTTCTTTGCGGAAGCCATAGACAAATCTGTTCATGATGCCCTATCAAGCCGCAATGAAGCTTTCGTTGATGCATTTCACAACGCCATGAAAGAGGTGATTCATGGAATTCCAGTTAGTCAGGTTGGATCAACTTGTTACAACATTCCAGGTCTGTTGACCCAAGGGACTAATCAAGTCGGCACCAGCCATCAAGAAGCAGCACCAGCTGGTAATGGTGAAGTCCACGCACTTCAAGGTTCATCTGAACAAACTCTAGGTACTACTACGAATCAGATACAGTACAATCCTAGACCATCAATACAGCATGTGCAGCAGCCGGCGGGGCAGAGTTAGAACCAGATGATCAATTTCGGCACATCAGGCCACATACCATCGTCGGCTCAAAAAATAGCACCATCAATTCAAAGAATCCATAGAGATATAGATCCTTACGTCTATAATTAGAGACTTCAAGCAGCAAGCCAGCAGAGGACCCAGCAGATTGAGATTCCACAAGGGTATCACTATGGCATAGATTATAACACTCTCCACATGATACCAAATCTAGGGTATCAAGGCACACGGGATTTCAATCCACAGATGGGTCAGCAAATACCAAGAAATCCAAATATGCAAGCTGACGAGTTGTTGCTGAAGGTGACCGAGATGATGAAAAATCAGTTTGGCCTAAAGCCAAAAGGGTTGACCTTTTCATACAAACGCCCATATCAAGAGTGGTATGATTTGGTCGCTCTTCCTACAAATTATAGGCTCCCAGAGTTCGCCAAGTTCACTGGTCAAGACAGTACAAGCACAATAGAACATGTCAGTCGGTATCTTACACAATTGGGTGAAGCATCGGTTGAGGATGCCCATCGAGTTTGTTTCTTCTCCTTATCCCTGTCAGGGCCAGCCTTCACTTGGTTCTCATCACTACCAGTCAACTCCATTGCCAATTGGGCTGACCTGGAGAAGAAGTTTCATACATATTTTTACACTAGGACAGGAGAAAAGAAGATAACCAATTTGACAACCATGAGACAGAGGACTAATGAATTAGGCACTGAGTTTCTTCAGAGATTCCGGGAGACTAGGAACTTGTGCTTCTCATTGAGCTTGGCAGATGATCAGTTAGCTGCTTTAGCCATACAGGGAATGCTGCCAATGTGGAAAGAAAAGTTGCTAGGGCAAGAGTTTGACAACTTGGGTCAGTTAGCTCAACGAGTGACAATGCTCAATAGCCAATTCTAGAGTATGCATAGGGATACCCGATTCCAGAAAAGTACCATAGTAGCCGAAGCTTATAATCCATATTCGATTGACGATGGCTATGAAGATGAAGAGGAAGAGGTTGCTGCAGCTGAATGGAATTGGGGCAAGAAGACAGTGATGGTGCAAAATCCTTGGGAAGAGGAGTTGAGGAGAGCTATGACTTTGATGTCACAAAATCGGACAAGCTCTTTGATTTCTTGCTTGAGAAGGGCCAGATCAAATTGTCGGACAATCATGTTATGTTGCCCCCTGAATAATTGAAGAATAAGAAGTTCTGCAAGTTTCATAATGCTACTTCTCATTCCACCAATGAATACAGAATTTTCCGGCAGCACATACAGAGAGCTATTCAACAAGGGAGGCTCAAGTTCGATACGCCTCGGACGATGAAAATTGATGATAATCCTTTCCCAGAAGATCAAAATATGGTTGATGTCGGGCTATTCAAAGGAAAAAACTAAGGTTCTAACATCGGCCAAATCAAGAGAAGCTAGAACAGTTGATCCCAAGAGGCAAATATTGGCCGATAAATACAGAGAGATTAGAAAACGTCGTGATCAGCAAAAGAGCCGATATGAACAAGGGGAAGCGTCAAAGGATGGAGCGACGAAGCCACGAGTCACATCTCGGATCCTGTTGAATAAGTGACAGTGGTAGAAGGAAAAGGATTATCAACGATGGTTAGAGGATCAAGAATACCAGCGTCAACTAGAAGAAGAGAGGTATGAAAGGAGGCAAGCTGAATCGCACTGGAATTGTCCTTTCTTTAGATACTGCTGGAATGAAGATTTGAAGTTGCCTACCAGACATGACTGTCCAGAATGCAGCAATCAATATTGGGAGTTTAGGCAATCTCAGATCAACCGCCGGTCTATCCATGCCCAAGATGCATATCATCATAATAACATGGATCAGCGCTTAAAAAAAATAAAAGTATTCACGATCGGCTAGGAAAAAGAGTTGTTGACCAAGACTGGGCTGATCATGAAGAAGGAAGCAACCAAAGGGAGCATGTCTGGCAGGAAGGCCAATGGTGCCCTGGAGGATTGACAAGAAGCCAGAAGAGAAGGGTGCAGCGCCTAAGGAATAAAGAGTTGGAACAGGCTCAAGTATCCGGTAAACCTCAAGTATGGCGTGCCAAGCAAATAGCCGATAGAAAGCAACCATCGGCTAATATCCAAACGGCTTTTCTGTTGCCATCAGAGTTCATAGCTCCAGCAAATCAAGAAGTTTATTCGGATTTCGATGAATCGAAGTATGAAGAGATAGTTGCTAAGTTGATGATCGTGCAGCAAGCAATATTTGACAGACCAGTCAAGCATCGGCACTTGAAAGCGTTATATATGAAAGGACTTGTTGATGGAAAGCCGATGAGCAAGATGTTGGTAGATGGGGGTGCTTCCGTCAATCTTATGCCTTACACTACTTTTCGTAAGCTTGGCAAGGGACTAGGAGATTTGCTTGAAACCGACATGATGCTTAGAGACTTTGGAGGAAATACATCCAAGACCTGAGAGGCAATAAATGTTGAGCTAACAATCAGGAGTAAGACTCTGCTCACCACATTCTTCGTCATTGATGGAAAAGGGTCGTATAATTTGCTCCTTGGTCGTGATTGGATCCAAACTGCTGCATACCATCGACCATGCATCAGTGTTTCATTCAATGGCATGGAGATGATGTCGAATTGGTTCGCGCTGATGAATCCGTGAGCATTGCAACAGCCGATCTAGTCTTTTGGGAACTAGGAGACTTCGAATGTTTCTCTGGCAAGACATGGGAAGGAGGCTTCATTAAAATCAACAATGAAAGCCAACAGCCGATGCAAGCGATCGGCTCTGAGAGTTTGTTTTAGTAGAAAAGTCACAGCTTCACGTCGGTCGTTGGATCAAAGGAAAATGAGTATTAAGTCTTGGAGACGGGTTTAGGACGACGTGTGTGAAGGCAGAGTTAAAGTGTGCGTGCGATTCAGAATTAACGGATTTCTTGAGAGAAGTTCTATTTCGCTTAATAGGACGCTTGACCTAGGTTGATTACTCGTCTGACATTTTATATTAAAAGTTCTACGGGATGTTATCCAAGCGTCTGATCAACACTTGGTAGCCGATTCATTCTCGGCTCTAATAGCCGGTACCAGGAGGGTATCGCCTCTAGTTCAAAAAGTAAACATCTTCAAAGATAATGAAAGCCGATATGATATGTATCGCCTATAGAGAAAAAAACACAAAGATTCGCAGTCATACATGAAGGCATTGCATTGAAACACAATCATAAAAGAACAGGAGTCTTCATTCATTGGTTTATCCTAAATACAAACTAATCGAAGACCTTGTTCACCACATCTTGGGCGGATGTGATGCCCACTATGGCCTCCACTGCCATGACAAACTCTTCGAGCAAGTCTTCATGTTCTTTAGGGCCATCGCCCATTGGGAAACCGGTTTCCATGGCATAGAGCTCGTGCCTGGTCTGAACTTGCGCCGTGGTCAGCGCCACCGCCGCGCCATGGCGAATGCCGTGGAGGGCGACCTCCTGAACGCAAACCGGAATGTCGCGAAGGCGAGCATTGATGAGGGAGCCACGGGCATTGATGGCGTCCACAGCCGCGTTTGCCACAAGTTGGAGAGACTCCAACTGCATCGTTAAGGCTGAAGATCACAGAAACGGGGGAACTATCAAGATAAAGACTGTTGAAATCAGAATAAAGATATCCCTGACGCCCGTCTTACCTGTCACCACAGCATCAAACTCGACCAGCCGCACTCGAACAGCGCTGGCCTCCTCCTCGGCCGCATGAAGAGTGGCCTGAGAAGCCCTGAGACGAATCTCGAGCTGGCCATTCTCTCGGGTCACCTCAGAGTAGCGGTTCTAGGCTACCCTCCACTCCCGGAGGAAGCGCCGGGCATCATCGCCATTATATGAATCGGAGGAGTCCGACGTTGAGGCTGGCACGGAAGACACAACATTGAAGGGTTTGCCAGCCCTGGGAAGAGGACGAAGTCTGTCGTTCACAACAAACCTAGAAACAAAAGTTCATCCCTATGAATAGAAAATTATGGACTGTCGCCATAATCAGAAGACGTCAATCTCACCTCATACGTCGGAGGCGCTGGCTCACTGGCATGTTCTCCTCCAGGGTCTCCCCCCGCCACATGCTTGCCGCGGTTATCCTCGCCGTCCATGGAATCGATTGGATCTATAGGAAGGGGAGAAAACTGCTACAGGGGCTTGAAGCCAGAGAGATGCAAAGGAACAAGAGCGGTTTCCAGTATAGATGTGTTCGAGGCTGGAGCCCTCGGCCAGTATTTGTAGCCATGAAGCAAAGAGGTGGATGCCTCGAGAAAGTGCAAAGGGTAATCACCATTAATAGAAGAAGAAGCGCCACTTCGCTAATACCAAAGAAAATGCGGCGTTGGGCGATTGAAGGCAGAAGATCAAGGGGCTCTCTTAAGCCACGTTTTCAGTATCAATTGGGTCACAAATCTGAAATCAGCTATTTTTAATCGGCTCTTCAGCCGAAAAGAGAAAATACAACGAGACAAGTATGGTTATCGTACACAAGACATGTATGTTAACCTACAAATTACAAGCCCGAAATATCCTGAATGACTTTTAAAATTGCAAGCCGAATAGCATTAGCTTCTACAACCTTGTGCTCGTATTCTTCGGCTGTTCCAGAAGCGTTCTCAAGGCTACCATGGATGGTTCTGCTCTCTTTTACTTTGGCCAACAGTTCCTGCTTCTTCTGTCTGATGACATCGGGTATTTGGACCAGAATGGACTTGCGATGATCTATGGCAGCCTTCACATTGTTCAGCTCCCTCTCAAGTTCTGCACGCTTGACTTCTAGTTGGGACAACTCTAGATCGGTCCCGAGGGAAGAATTCTTCAAAGCATTGATCGACTGCGTCAGCTCTTTAACTTCTTGCCTGTTGGAGTCCCTTCTGGCCAGCAAGGCTTCATGATTGGACAAGTTCCTTTGGATCGTTTTCGCCTTCAAGGCCTGATCTTCGAAAATGGGCAAATACGACAAGACCTTGGAGAGAGCTGGAGATGGATCACCCTTAATGGTCAAGAAGACTTTCTGTATTGATTCAGTGTCTTGGACCAAATCGGCTATGTTCTTCTCAAATATGGGCAGTATATCTTTCAGCCGATTTCTAGTCTCCTCTAACAAAGATTCAGCAGAGGAAGTGGCTGATGATCTGATTTCGTCTTCATCAAAATACTCCTCGAGATTGAAAGAACAACTCTGGGCCGGAGGATCGAGTGCCTATAGATAGGGGAAATCTTGATTAAGAGATTTGAATCGGCTTATCGCAGAATGAATGATGAAAAGGTACAGTACCTTCTCTGTAGTAGCCTCTATCAGAAGAAGGGGAGTAGCTGACGATACACCAGTAATATCTGGTTAAATCGGCTCAGAAATCTCAACGTCAGTATCTACAACATCAGAAGGATTTTAATTTATGCTCGCTGTAGAGAAATGGACAAAGCATATAGTTTCCTCACCATCAAGTGTATGTCGAATCGGAGAATCAGCAGTGTGGGTATCAACAACAAAGTTGTTCCCAGCGTCAGCGAGATCGTTGTTGGTAGGTGAACTGCCAGGTTCCTGTTCTTGCATAGGTGTTTCCTCAGAGAGTATCTGGCATGATGAATAGTCGAATAAAGAGTGGAAAACTGAGTAAATCGGAAAGTTGAGTGTCAAGGATAAAACTCACGTTTTCTGTTGTTATGGAAGTATCGGTTGTTTCAACCGAGATTGGCTCCTTTCACGGATCAGCCGATGGAGGTTCAGCTAGTGCTGAGTCGAACGCCTGAGACAGCAGTTCCACACCTAGGGCAGGTTGGGACGCAATGCTCGATAGCTGAGAAAGGACGAAATCAGTAATTGAATCTCATTTTTGAGAAGAAGATGAACTGTTTACCTGAGCAGTTGATGGTCTTGTTCTACGAAGTTTTTTCCCAGTGGTAGTTTTCTGGATTGCCCCTGGAACCACCTTGCGCTTTGGGGATTGACATGTCATGATCGTGGGAGCAGCATGGGTTCTCATCAATTGTTTCAGGGAAGGTGCAGTTGATCCCATCCTTGAAACTAGACATGCCGGCTGGTAATCTATAGAACGCCCTCTCCTATCCAAGCTTGGAGGATCAAATTCGATGTCCTGAAAGGGTCATTTTAGAGCAATTGGCAAGAGAATTCACCCAAAATGATCTCTCGAAAAAGGGAATGATAGGTTACCTCACTGTCAGAAGCGAATTTCCCGTCCAGAGCTATGCACAAAGGGTGGACTGATCCACAAAAGAGATGGGAATGCCAATCTTACCACCAGGAATCAAAGAGACTGGAAGAAAAGCTAACCCTAACCCAATCATGCAAGGAGAAGGAAGGAAGGTCTGATCCCAATTGAAAGACTCTAGAAGCTTCCAGCACATCGCTGATATCTTCTCTCGGCTTCAGAATGTTCTTAAAGAACAGGCGAGGAGGAAGTTGACCGAGACCAAACTGGTGGGTCACAAAAGAAGGGTTGTAAAACTCATAAGTTGGAGGATTGCCTAGGATGGAGGAACCTTTAATTATCTTGCCACGATCGTGACGAAATTCGGCTGGAAGAACATAGGGCTTGATGACGGAATTAAAGATCGCAGCCGCTATCTCGTCTGAACAGCCGGATTCAAATCAGAATGTGAATGGAAAAGTCAATTCATCATCCTCATTATAAGGTAGCCAAGTCAGGACGGCCACATCAAACCCTCTATAAAACTTTTTGAAGAGGTGGCCAACATCGAAGTCAATGGTTATGGCCGATGCAGCCTCACCATAGCTCGTACACTATCGAGTTCTTCCTCCTTCGCCTCTATATTCTTCATCAAAAGTAGAGGAAGGAAAGCTCAAGTCTCTGAGATCAGGCCTTACATTCTTGTGCATGTACAAATTGAGCCACAACTGTATTAGCCACCAAGGGCCGCTGATAGCCTGCATTGTTTCATTCTTCAGTAATTGGGTAGCCACCTGGTACATCAAATTATAGGCAGCTCCTAGCAGATATTTTCTGAGAGGGATACCCTTGCCTAATGCTAGGTGCTCCGCCATAAGTTTGTGATTGTAAGTCGGACCACAAGACGACCCACAAAAGACGAATCTCTCCAACCTCATATTCAGAAAGGCCACGTATTCACGATCGCTGACAGATGATTCGTCTTCAACATGATTCAGAATGTAACTTGCCCATCCGGTGCAGTCTGCTATCTTGGCCAATCTTTTGGAGCCGGCACCCAAGTACTCATAAGGTTGTACTGGTCCAGTGATTCTAAGGTCGGTCAACATATACACATTGGCTAGAGTAATGGTCATTGGGCCAAGGCCAAAAACAAAAGCATTCAGAGCATTAGACCAGAAATAAGAAGCAGAGATCAAGAGTGAATCATTCCTCTCCATCTCAGACAACGAAAGTGTTAAGCACTGGTTCAGATCATAAAGCTCCTAGTCTCCGCCCTTTTTCGCGGATACCCTGCAAAACCAATTTATCCATCCCTTGGTGCTTTGGGCCAGTTTCTGAAGGGAGTTTTGTTCCAGGAAGATGAATCTACTGTTGAATGTTTAAAGGGGATCTGGTTGGTTTCTTGGTGGATAAAATCGAATGGATCAGGATCACCCATAGGCCTGAGGAAATAAGCATTAGGGACGACAACTGATGAAATCAAGATCTCGTTCCTCATTTCCTAGAAATCGAATAAAGTAAGTTCAAGAGGAGAAGGAATATAGGGTAACGGCCGGCACTTGGAGAGTGGAAATTTGGAAACATACCTCAGGAACGTGGTCGTTGGTTGCCATTATGATCAGAGCAAGTTCGGATCCGACAAAGGTAGCTTGAAAGATGGCTCAAGGGAACGGCGGATTTGCTAGGGTTTGAGGCCTTGGTGATGACGACGTCGGCTGTTGGAGTTGGTTTAGGAAGAAGGAGAAAGCAAACAGGCCATGTGGATTGCAAAAGATACTGTTGGGATGTTATATAGAACTCAGGTCGGGGAGTCAGGAGTCACGCGTATATCTTGGATAGTGTAGTTGCGGCATGGTAAACCAGTGAACTAGAATTTCGGGATAAAATCATTTTATCCCAAAATTGGGGGGCATGTGTTTACACCAAAATTTGGGAGAAGAGCGTGGGAACTCGCAGGCTTCCAGAGTTATGCCAATCAAGGAGTCGATGGAGTAAAGGTTGATATCTGCTGGATCGAATGTGACACTAGATCGATTCTTTCCGAATGACGTCAGTAGATGACGATGATGGGATATGAATGGCGTCAAAAAGATACATATAGGACTCTACAAAAGGGGAAAGATTAGAGTCCAAGTTATCTTAAGATAGGAATATTTCTTTCATACCAAAGATTGTAACAAATCGTGCTCGAGTAGGATTCATGTCTAGACTCCGGGTATAAATACCAAACCCCGGCTATTGTAAAAAATCATCAATCAATCAAATACAAGTCAATTTACTTTTTCCGCTCTGGCCACCCCTTAGGAGTAGGAGTAGAGTAGATCTCGGCGAGTTCTTCAGCAAATACGGCTGCATCGATCTGGTCGACCTCCACTGCTTGTCTGTAAGTACCGTCATGGTTGATACCTCTGTTCGTATGGCTGCATCGATCCGGTCGACCCCCACTGTGACTCTGGTATAGGCTAGTTATCGACTCTTCCTTAGTTCAAGTATGGCCTGTGTGATTCTACCTCACACCCCACTGCTTGAACTAGATCAAGGTCAAGTTATCAGCTCTACCTTTGATTGACAGTCTTTGGTAGATTCATTAAGTTACCGATATTGCTTATTACTTTCATTGTTTATCTAATTACAGCAATATCACTCTGCTCGATTGAGATTGATCTGGATCGGCCTTATATCTTATTTAACCCATCGTTTGCTAATCTAAAACTGATCTAATCTACATCTTAAACGATGAGTTATGTTTTTATCGGCTGTTTTATATCAATCTTAATTGTGCATAGTGTGCGGTTAAGGCATGTTTGATCTTGAGTAGATCTATTGGTTAGCAAGAACCGTTCCATGGCCCGTTATCACAGCCTGTGGGATTCTACCTCTCACCCCACTGTTAGCACTATGGAGTGGGGATCGTTAGTTGATAGATCCGTTCCTGAGAAGGCATGACCTTAACTATGCGCTATGCCTGATTTGGCTGTTTAGCCGATATCGAGCGCTCTCATGAACAGATCGCATTACGAGACCATTGAAGTAGAGATAAGTTGAAAGATATGTTAGCCCCATGATCTTGTTATTGTATTACGGCCTGCATGATTCTGCCTCATGCCCCACTAATATTAGTAATGAGTTAGGGTCGTCGAGTCTATTGTTGTTTCTACGGCCTGCATGATTCTGCCTCATGCCCCACTGGTCGTGGCGATAGATGAGATCTAACATGTTCATTAGATTTATCTTTATTAGATGGTTAAGTGGTGTTGAATTGTTTCTTTACATAAACAGGAGTTCGGTTACTTGTAATCATTGGCTCAGTATAAACCGACCATCATCGATATCTTATTGCCATTGATTAATGTTTGCTTAAATGATATCTATTCTGAATGATAATCGGTTCTTCTTACACAACCCCATAAGCTTTAACCGATTTATTCTTATGAATATGCTAGAATCGACTATTTAGTCGATCTCCTCTCATATCGGCTCTCAGAGCCGCACATTCGGGACTGTCTAGCAACACCGGCATGTTCCGCCCTTAATTATTGATAAACTTTCTCTTATTGTCAATTGCAGGGTCAAATTGACTGGCACATCTTGGGAGGATTGCGCAGGATCGACCACCCTTGCGCTAAAGCTAGGCGGATCTGCTCCATCGAGCGGACACTTCCGGCTTGCTGCGTGTGTCCTCGGCACGGGACGAAATTCTATGTCGACAAGTGTAGCAAGTGTGAGAGCTCTTAGTGAGTAGTGACATAGCAAATTGTGTGTCCTGAGATCATAGCAACTAGAATAGTTGGATAGGTGGCTTGCAACCCTTGTAGTGCTAGAGCAAGTTTGTATTTCGCTATTTGTTATACTAATCAAATTGCTCTAGTTGATTTGTAGATTTTTAAATAGGCTATTCACCCCTCTCTAACCATATTAGGACCTTTCTACTACAAGTCTATCCTTAAACCATAGGACGCCCTTGTCATCTACATGGAAGTGTTTTGTTCTTGCTCCTTCATCTTCCTTTTTATGTGGAACACACCCACATCAGATTTTTGAAGCTCGATGATTTTACTTTCAAGAGAGGAACTGAGAGGAATACTGTGCAACATAGCAGGATGTAACAGATGTGCCAAATGATAATATCCTTCCAAGAGAGAGTTGCAATGAGACTTTCTACTCAAAGTGTCGGCAACCACATTTGCTTTGCTAGGATGATAATGTACCTCTAAGTTATAATCTTTGATCAACTATAGCCATCTTCTCTGTCTCATGTTCAATTCCGGTTGAGTGAAGATATATTTGAGACTTTTATGATCGATATAGATATGACACATGTTACTGAGCAGGTAATGCCTCCAAATCTTCAAAGCATGGACAACATCAGCTAACTCTAGATCATGAGTTGGATAATTGACTTCGTGCTTCCACAGCTGACGCGAGGCATAAGCAATAACACGGCCTTCCTACATAAGAACACATCCTAAACCGGTACCTGATGCATCACAAAACACATCAAAAGGTTTCTCGATATTAGGTTGTGCCAAGACAGGAGCGGAAGTTAATAAATTCCGCAAAGTGTGAAAAGCAGCTTCACACTCCGGAGTCCAAACAAACTTCACATCTTTCTGAAGCAACCTAGTCATGGGCTTGGCTATTTTAGAGAAATTCGGGATGAACGATGATAATAGCCAGCCAAACCAAGGAAACTCCTAACCTCATGCACTGAAGTTGGTGCTTTCCAATCCAAGATTTCTTGCACCTTAGTTGGATCCACTGAAATCCCCTCATCAGACAACACATGACCCCAGAAAGGTACTTTCTTTAGCCAAAACTCACATTTGCTAAACTTGTCATAAAGCTTATGTTCTCATAGTCTAGATAAAACAATTCTTAGATGCTCGGCATGCTCTTCAGCATTCATGTAAAAGATCAAAATGTCATCAATGAAGACAACCACAAATTTGTCCAGTTCCACCATGAATACCGAATTCATCAAATATACGAAGTATGCAGGAGCATTGGTCAAACCAAAAGACATAACAAGATACTTATGCAACCCATATCTGGTGGAAAATGTGGTCTTAGGTATATCCTCCAATCTAATTTTTATCTGATAATAGCCAGATCTCAAATCAATTTTGGAGAATACCTTTGCCTTAGACAACTGATCAAATAAAATATCAATGCGAGGCAATGGGTACTTGTTCTTGATTGTCACGGCATTGAGTGGACAATAATCCACACACATACGCAATGACTTGTCCTTCTTCACAAATATAGCGGGACAACCCCAGGGAGATGCACTAGGTTGGATAAGACCCTTTTCTAACAGATCTTGTAACTGAACTTTAAGCTCTGCTACTCATTGGGTGGCATTCTATAAGGCCTTCTAGAAATAGGTGCAGTACCCAGCACTAACTCGATCTTGAATTCAATATCTCAATCCAGCGGTAAACTAGGTAGATCATCAGGAAATACATCTAGAAATTCACAAACTACCGAAACGTCCTCAATTCTCAGGGTCTGGATAGCATTGGAGGTGTTGTGGAGGTCTAGATCTCTAGGAAGTGGCACTAGGAAAGCCTCATTGCTGATAGGATCCCTCAACATAATGACCCTAGTGGAAGTATCGATGAGCACTCCATGACCGCTCATCTACTTCATCCTCAAGATTACATCTATACCTAATCCTGGCAAAACTACCAGATCAGACATATACACTCGTCCTTCTATTTCGATACTCACATCTTGCACTACCTGATTGGTAGAAATATTACTTTCAGCTGCACTAATGCAATAACTACCTGTGGATAGTGTAATTATCTTTGGATTGTACTTTGATGCAAATATTAGACTCATGAATGAATGCGAAGCATCGGAATCAAATAGTACAACTGTAGAATGTTGATTCATAAGAAACATACCCGCAATGACCACCTCGCCTGAGGGTATCTCTGTCATGTTGGTGTAGTTAACATGACCTTGACGAACACTAGAATTCCCCTGCTTTTGATTATTCTTCTGAGGATAAGGACAACTCTTGGACCAATGACCCGTCTTGCCACAATTCCAGTAGGGCCTGTTACTTGGCGGAACATATGAATTCCCTGGTCTGGTGGTGCCTTTCAGAAGAGGGACAGTAAAGGCCTTACAAAATCTAGTCTTGGCTTGATTCTTCTTTTGAGGCGGATGATACCTAGTGGCTGCAGCAAGTGGGCGAAACTGAGTTTTTACAGCCATCGGAGCTTTAGCCTGAGATGCACTTGCCTCAAAGGCCCTCTTGTGATTCTTGGAAGCTGCATACATAGTATTATTGTTCTCTTGAGTGAGAGCATCACTCACGAACTCATTAAAAGTAGCACTCTTATTGTTCCCCAGGGACTTCATCAGCTTGGGACTAAGCCCTCTCTTGAAGCTAGCGATTTTTTTCGCCTCTGTATCAACAAATTCTGGGGCATATCTTGCCAGATGATTGAATGTATGAAGATATTCAGTAAGATTCTTGGTGCCTTGTACCAGCTTCACGAACTTAGTGTGCTTCATGGCCATCAAGCCGGGAGGAATATAATGCCCCTTGAAAGCATCCTAGAACTGGTTCCAAGTGATCTAAGCATTCTCAGGTAAGGTGAACCTATAATGATGCCACCATATATTGGCAGGTCCTTGCAACTGATGCGAAGCATACTCCGCCTTCATCTGTTCCGTCAGCCTTACAAACAAAACTTGTGCTCAAGCATGTTCAGCCACTCTTCTGCCTGGAGCGACTCTTCGGCTTCTTTGAAAATTGGTGGCTTGGTGTCTTGGAACTCTTTAAAATCACTATATTAATTCAGCTCTGGTCCCTGGCGTTGATTGTGACCATGTGCTTGATGTTGTGCCAGGGTACGCATAGCGTCCCCTAAAGCACGCTGACCTTCAATAAGCATGGCCAATAGATCAGTTGGTGTGGGCGGTGGTGGCAGTGGAAGATCCTCATCACCACTACCCCCACCCCTGCCCAAGCGCAGATTGCATGACATCTGCAGAAGTGCAACAGTGAGTAATGATGGACAATGTCAGGAACATTACAGATGAATTGTAGAATTATGCCAAACTAAACTTATTGGAGAGAATAATTTCATACAATAAACAGAGGCACAATAATTCATCCTCATAACATCGCCAATATTTTACTCCGCACATTCTCGCGATGCATACGCATACATGCCAAATTTTTGCCAACATTGAAGCTGGACTTTTATTAATGCTCACATCCACAAGGAGCAAACATGCAAGTCTCTGGGATTACATCAAAGTCACTAACTGAATTTAAGTTACATGTCCTTCCAGAAGAAAGCAAAAGATAACGAACTAGTGCATCTAGCTTAGTGCTACAGCTAAACTACACATCATCATCAATGTCAGCATTAATCACTCCTTCACCATCTTCATCCTCGATAGGCTCTAGTTCCTCCTCCTCTTCTTCTTCTTCTTCTGTAGCCTCAGGCACTACGACGACATTAGCATCTATTTCCTTGCCATCATCATCAGCAAAGATCACATGTGGTCCTCCCACCATGGGGTACTCTAGAATAGGGTGAGGAATCAGATTGATCTGATTATTGAGACGGTGAACGTCAATCTGTAGTTCCTCAATCTAGTGGAGGAGTTAATTCTCTCTGATTTCAGCCCAAATTTTTGCCATAACCCTAATATGGTTCCTAGTTTGTGCTAGACAGATTGCGTCATCCTGCTCATGAGTCAACTGCATGATCTGATCATGGTTAGCATCTCTTTCCCTGACAACGCTCACAAACTACTGCCTGCAAGTTTCTAAAGCATCCATAAAACCACCTATCTCATTTTGGGCTGCCCTAAGCTCTTTACCATAGTTGCGCGCACGTTTCTTCCACTTACGCTGCTCATTCTGTACCTGCTGAAGAGCTATCAAAACACAAACATAAGTGCTCCGACGATCATGGAACATCTTTAGAATAGCCATCATGGCACTCATGGCTGGTCTAGAGCTCTATGCCCGCTCTGTCTCAGTCATTACCAAGGGATCATCCTCAAAATCCAGCCAAACTGCCTCTGACGGGGCTACTCGAGGAATGGACTTGGCTGGTCCATTGATCAACTCATCACCAAACTCTTGACAAATATCAACTAGCACTTCCAAAGCTATAACTTGGGCATCTTCCCAAGGGGTTTGTCCATCAGCTTCGACGCTCCAACCAAGCCACTGTGGTTTGTTTTCATGAGGCGGCACAACCACCTCAACATCATACCACAGCGACCGTCCTTCAGCCTCCACTTGCTTCCAAGTATAACGAGGTGGCTCAGCGTATCCCACAGAATATAGCACCCTCCACAATAGGGTTGGAGTGCCAAACATGTGCAGGAATGTGCTGCTCCTAGACGAGAGTGCTGGTGCGGCCATCTGTAGTAACATTGCAATTTGGACATGAGAGGATTATCTTACAGGATAAGAAATATATAATGGAATAATTAATGATAAGGGAGGGAGTAGGGCAAAAATATAATGATATGAGTGAACATGATGCATGCACATTCCGTACATCCTCACAAAGCTTAGGAAAAATTTATAATTCTAGCGACACAGGCGGTGGCATACACACGTTCTCTCCATATACGTATCTAATCGGCTACACATTGCGCTGTTAGTGTACCTACAGGCAGATTCATTGCAGCCCATCCCCACAAGAGATAAATAAGCACACAATGAAAGCAATAAACTAAGATACTCTCCATATATACATCCCTAGATATATATACTTCGGTATCCATAGCTACCCGA
This sequence comes from Miscanthus lutarioriparius, assembly GCA_904845875.1. NCBI lineage: Eukaryota > Viridiplantae > Streptophyta > Magnoliopsida > Poales > Poaceae > Miscanthus > Miscanthus lutarioriparius. The sequence goes on along the minus strand of CAJGYO010000902.1, from coordinate 116,528 downwards.
CAGATATACCCACAATTAAGTACCTTCATATATACATGTGTGTAACATATAAATATTCTAGTAACCACAACTAACTCTCCCCTAGACCAATAGTTGGACGGTCATGCTCTCACAACTCACACTTACCTGGGCGTAGAGGCAATTGATCCATACATTACCACCCAAGCGGACGGCATCCATACAATAGCACGCCGTATGGACGACGAAATAAAAATGCAAGCAATTACCCCCCAAAGTTAGTACTTAAATAAGCCACCTAAAAGTCCTTATTTGGGCATAGAGGATATGACCACTGGCACGCTTAGGTAAAATTTTAGATTTGAACACACCTATATATAAGTGGCTATAAGTTGTAAAAACCGATTTTTGCAGACAAAAACCTTTGTTTTAAATACACATATGGCATGTTTAATGTTGAATCTTGCTCCGATGCTAGCTGTAAAAGAACCAACCAATTTATAAGAGCACAAGTACAAAAGCAATCACCGAAGTGATCAAACCGTCATACTTGAACCTATATAAACCCGGTAGTCCACTGAAACCACGAAGGATTTCCAACCAACTCGCATACAACCAAGATCGTACATGATTCAACATAACAAGCCACATGTTACATCCATTTCATAAGTAGGTCACAAGTATCTCATACATCGGAGTTCACATATTATTACAACACGAGTTCATAAATAGCGAAAGCAAAGTAGTTGGAAACCATCACACACACTTAGTTTAAATACAAGCCAGTTCCATAGTCATATCCAGCAAAAGCATCATGATAAGATAACATAGAAGATCATGCCCATGATCTAGTCTTCATCACCAGTAGGGTGAAGACAATACTTGTAGTAACCATTATAAAGCACGTCATCTGCAACAAGAGGGAATAAACCCTGAGTACGAGAATGTACTCAGCTAGACTTACCTGTCGTAAACCAAAAATAAATGACACCAAGGAGTATGCAAGGCTTTATCGGTGGATCTCGCTTGACAACCATTTTGCATAAAAGCTTTAATGATACAAGAGCATAATTTAAATTTTTAGTTAAGCAGCAAGTTACCAATATTAAACCTATCATCTAGATTAGCACCTGTACTAGAGCAAACACTTGATTAGAATCCAAACATTAGTAACCATATCCGGTACAACGTTGTAACATCATCATCGTCATTATAACCATCAAATTCAATTAAGTGTCTTTACGTTGCCGCTGCTCAGTCAAGTTCTCACTATCCGGGAGAGATAGCGACTCAAATTGATTCCTACCCAGCTAAGGAATTATTCCCAACACACACCCAAGCAACCTGATCAGTAGTCACCTTGGATCACCTTTGGTACAGCTCAGGAAGTAAATTCACGGGCCCGAGCAGCGCTGCACTCTCAAGGAATCCACTCTGCCAGGACGTCAAACTGCCCTCGGACTTACGCTAATGGCTCCTCGCACATCCTTACTACCGCTAGAGTGCGCACTTTCACTTCCTGGCTTCTGGCCTGAGTTGAGCTACTCGGCTTTGCGATCGAAATGAGTTATCTAGCCAACTAAGTGATAGGCATGCGTTCAACATGACATGAGGACATACAGCAAATTACTCCTTAACCGACACAGACAGGGATAGATCCACACCCAAGACCTCCATGCCTTGTTGTTTCTCTATCGACATCCCGCTCGGCCTCCATTCATTATTAACACATGGTTATTTCCACGATAGAAAATATAGCCAACCGTGACCAGATATCATCCTATCTTGTAGGTGACAGGAAATCACCTGACTTTACCGTTCTAAGCATGGCTAAGCATTGATTCACTCCTGGACCTAAATAGGATTCAGGGTACATTTACTAGACAAGGAAGAGATAGCATCAAACATGTAAAGATACTCAAAGTAACATTTTTAAAACATAGGAGATTTAGAATGCTTCGGGGCTTGCCTTTTAGAAAAGAGAAAGGTTGGTGATCGGGACACTCAAGAACTTCTTCTTCGTTGACTCCTTCTGGGGCCTGCACCTTCTGCTCCTGAACTTGCTGCTGCTCCTCTGGAAGTCCTTGTTCGAATTTCAGAAGAGTGACTCCCTCCAGAACACCTATTGCATGCATATGCACAGCATAAGAGTCATGAATGCAAAATAGATGGAAGGTGATGATGAAATATACAGCCATGTATAGGTGGACACATGAATGACATGATGATACAAGATCAATATTTATTTTACTGAGTAGGTGCATATCTCTTCTTGAAAACAAGAACTACACACTCACCAAGTTCTAACAACCTAAGGTAAAGTTGTTCACCTTCAGTAAGAGGTCTAGCACCTGCAACTAACAACTTATCTTAATCAGCCTAAGCATCTAAATCATCACATTAACTCATATAAAGCAATCAAGTCATTCACTGCATTCACAGATTCAGGGCTGCAGACACTAGCTTCAAGTTTAACTCATAACTGGAGTTGTACTGACCCAAAAGACACGCAACAATACAATCTGAAAAGCTTATGAAGTTAGATACAATTCATCTTTAACCATCTCAGCATGATTCCCAAGTTAACAAGGCCAAACAGGCACATTTATCAAACCTGGTCCAGAAATTCTAGAGAACAACTAGTTCTGAAGACCAAATTTGAATAGTCATAACTCACAAACCATTTGGCCAAATGCCATGAAAATTTAAAACAAGCTAGATAAGTGAGTTATCTACAACTTTGTTATAGACAAGATTCATAGCAAACATCATTTTCACCATGTAATTTGCTTAACTCTAGAATCTGTCCAGAAAGTCACTATAAGTGAATTTTATTGAAAATAATATTTCACTACATACAAGAATGGTACTTTGAGCACCACCAATGTTACCAACATTTAACATACCTCAAATTAGCACTAGAAAATATAGTGGCCATTCCTAAATAAATTTTTTTCAAGCCTTTATTAATTTATTTAGATAATTAGGTGAAATAATAAACATATAGCAAAAGTGTACAGTAAATTCCACAAAAATTATAGTAGCTTACACATGTCCCCAATAGGCTACAGTATAAATTTCATAGCATTTGCACATGTACAACATCCTACACAAAAATAACAAGCCAGCAAGGCTTAAAGTAGCATAAATAGAAAATCCTATTGAAAAGTGTCCACCAATAGAATTCATATTTTTCTTAGCTTCATCATAGCACAAGAACACTGTGCAATAAATTTCATGCTTATTGGATACATATTTTTACCATGAAAAATAGCACAAGAATCTAGCATTTATTTAAGATAAATAGCAAACTCCTATTTCCAGCAAGATCACTGTGCAACGAATATTTTTCCTAGGTAGTACATGACAATACAAGACCAACAAAATTAGAATCACATTTTTATCACTTTCCTAGCTCAAGTTATACATTTTACAAGATTGAAAACATTTAAAAAGCATTTATCTAGCTCTATTTTATTCTCTCAGAAAATTACCAGAATCAGTGTATTTCATATTTTTATCAAATACTACACTTCATCAGGAATCCAATAAAATTTGGTTCACTCAATTTGGACACTCCTAGCTCAAGATATCATTTTCCAAAGTTAGCACAAAATTTAGGAAAAGAAATAAACAAAACCTAATGCTACTGCCACTGACAAGAGGGGCCCAGTAGTCAACGGGCCCATGCGACAGACACACAGAGGTAGGGGGAAGATTTGACCGGTGCTAGCTCATCGATGGTGAACTTTTCGACGAAACCGACCCCACCATCGTGGTCCTCACAACCTCCCGCGTCGATAGGTGTAGGTGGTTGACACGGGGACACACCGGAGATGGCTCGTCACCGGCCATGGCGGCATGGCGGCGCTGCGTGGAGGTGTGTCGGTAGTTTCCGGCCATGGCAAGTCCAGACAAGAGTGGCTACGGCCTCACGGTGCTCAGGCGGAACTACCAAGGCTACCTAGGGTTCAGGTGGAAGCGCCGACGAGGGTCGCCCGCGTGCGTGGCAGTGCGGCGGTGAGTGCGCGGTGTCGTTTTCAACTCCAGCGAGACTACGGTTCACCGTAAGCTCACCACCGAGGCTAGGCTACACCCGTAGCTAGTGCTAACGCAAAAAAGAAAGGGGAATGAGCAAGGCAGCATAGCAGCGGCGAGCTCGCCGTGACGGCGACCATGGAGACAGCGACTCCGGCGAGGACAAGAACGGCGAAATTTGCCCTCACCGTGGCTTGCCCGGTCTAGCAACTATGTCGAGGAGGTAGAGAGGAAGACGGCGAAGCTATTGGCTAGCAAGAGGCGGCAATGGTGCGTTGGTGAGGGAGCTAGGCGGTGGCAGGGCTCTCGGCGGTAATGGCGGTGGCACTGTTGCGGCTCGCGCGCGGCAGCGAGACAACGCGGATAGAGCGATTGAAGGCAGCAGCGCGTCGTGGCATCTTTGTGGCCGCGATGGCCTGATAGATGGGGACGACGCCGGTGTACGGTGTTCACCTAGCGTGAGTGGCCTGACGGTGGTCGGCCACGATGGCCTGACCGAGATGGTCATCAGGTCCTGCATCAGTCAACTGACAGCACGTTTTCTCCCCCTCCTAACTCCTAAACCGTGGCGAGTTAGCAAAAACTCCATTAATAAAAGTTATAGAGCTATGTGAGGGCTACAAGATTGCTTTAGAAATCATCTTCTAATTTGTAATGGTTTGGAAGTTACATCATCACAAAGTAGGATACATCAAAACTGTGAAATCAGTTTGACAGAATTTTCTAAGTTTGAAAAACAATATTTTGTTGATTCTTGTGAGTCCTATTTGACCATGTTCGGCACTGAATTAGCTCTTGACTCAAAAATAAAAGTTGTTACTCTACTCAAGTACTACAACTTTGCTTAAGGGTGCACTGCCATGCAAACACTCTATGCTATAGTTTAGCTTAGGTCAAACATACATCATGAAAATGGTAATGTACACTATAACCATGACTTAGAAACCAAACTAGCCTTAGTCATGAATACCAAAGTTGTTCCATATGACATTCTAAACATGTTTAGGGTACTCCTAAGGTCCCACAAACATTTCATACATTGGTCACACATAAGTACTTCCTAGGTCAACTAAGCATGTCATCACTTAGGAGCTTAATTAGGTAAGGTGATCCACATGAACATTGTTCCATTGGGCATCCTAAGTGTAGCTAAGATGTTTTAGTGACCAAACATCACCACGTGCATTAGCCACACATGATCATAAAGCATAGACATATGGGAAACATAGAATAACAAGGCATGTTTCACATGTTTTAATTGTATGTTTCACATGTAAATGCTCATATATGAATGCTTGATGCTTATGCTCATGCATATGCAAGTGCAATTATGCAAGCCTAACACCTAGGGTGTTACAGCGGTGTGGTGGCGGTGATGATGCAGCGATAGCCTTGTGCTTGTGCCGTGGAGCCTACTTCCTCAACTCTTCCTCAAGCTCATGTATCTTGCACCGGGCCACTCTAAGCTCATTGAAGGCGTCATCGCAAACTGCAACGAGGGCCTCGGTTAATCTGATCTGCTGGTTCAGCACACGGTCAGGCTGATGATGATGCTTCTTTTTGTAATAATGGAGGATTTCCTTGTCGCTGCTACATATGCGGCGACGTGGAAAGTAGTGATAAGGCGTAGTAGACAAGTCATCGGCGTACATGTCGCGGAGGCGGTACATGGCCTGGCATGCAGCATCGCGGATCCCAGCGGAAAAGGTGGCCCTTCTACAAGCTGCTTCCATGATCAAAGGCTTATTGGGCTTCTTGGTGGTGTGGATGAGCACTTCGGCGCGCCACTCCTCGCGGTCATTTAATATGCAAAGAATTTTCGGAGACTCTCCTGCTTGGTCTCCATTGGACTTGTGGGTGGTGATCAAAGCCATCTACAACCAGAAGTGAGTATACATTTAATATGCAAAGTATGAACAGTTAATTAATCAAACGTTTTTCTTTGAAATGGAGATGAAGAACGTTTTTATTATGTTTTATCTTAAATCAAAGCATCTTAAATTTGAGCGATTTTGTTACAAAAGGGTGTCAGCATTTATGACTCCAGTACTATGAAAGTATATTTCATGGTCGGTATCATAGATAGTGTACTTTTCAGTTCTATATAAATTTGATTAAATTTAAGATTGTTTGATTTAAGATAAAATAAAGTAACTTTGTTTTGTCTTCTCTTAATGAATTATGTGCTCAAGCACAATCGCTTAAAATAAAAAGGAACTTGTTTTATGGGACAAAGGGGCAGCGGAAAGATATATAAAGATTGCTAGCTCCTTTAAAATATCAGCATATCTCCTAGGCAATCTAGTACACATCGTCATGAACGTAGGCTCCAAAGCCTTCCTGTCTGAGCAGTAATAAATTTAGCAACTTGTGACAAAAAAATAATAGATTTTTACTAAATGCATTGTTTTTTTTCGTAAGGTACTAAATGCAATGTTGACTAAGGAACCTTAATATGCATGGTTGATATACTGTATAATAAATCATCTGCTTCTTGATCACCAAATACAACAAGTAAATGAAAATGGCATAAATGTAATCATAGTACAGAAAATACATCTAGCTCTATTGATAAGTGATGCGCTAGGAAATATGCATCCATCAATTTAGTATACAGACTCTAATCATCACCAGCGATATTAACTATTGGATTTGAAAAAAGTTACCCTAAAATAGCTCAATAATAAACCTACATACATATAAATGAGACATAGTGGCGGAGTCAGAAATTATGCATATGGGGGGCCGATCAAAGAATTTCAAAATATGAGAATTGAGTGTATATTATTTGTTTAGATTTTTGTCCCGGGGTTAGGCTCCTATTTTTCTGGATGTATTCTAGCATTTGACGATTTAACCACGCTCGCTATTCTTCACGTAGCAGATGACCATGTATATCGACAGTGGGGCGCATGTAATGACTCATGAATATTAAAATCTACGTGCTTAATATTTTAGAAGTGCTCATACCTGTGGTAGGTGACCGACCGTGTCTGTCAATAATGGGGCACATATGATTACTTATGAATCTTGAAATCTACCAGGTAAGTATTTCGAAAGTGTTCATAGTAGAGTAGGACGTGTGTTTGATCATAGGAGTGTGCGTACATACATGTACGTACATTTATACTGTGATTCATAATAAAAAGGGATGGTCACCGAATTGTTATTGCTAGTTAAATACGTGTTCAATAAAATCTAAAGTATAATGAAACATAAGTACTTTAATAAACCAAAAAATTAATAGATATATCCAAATATGGTAAGCAAACAAACTTAAATAAATCAACATATTTTATTCTAATTATATTCTGTGTGATTTTGTTGTCTAAAAGATATATCAATAAACATTATAACAAGATTTTCTTCATTATACTATTTTAATATAAGATAGACTATTTACTATATATATTATATAAAATAATTTGTATTGTCTAACACCCACCCACCCCCCGGCGGCTCCACCAGTGGATTGTCTACCCCCCCTCATACACACAGGCCTTTGTAGCTATTTTGTGAGATAAAGATCTATATAAATCATTCCCTATGTACTCACTCAGCCTGCTCAGCTACACTTCTTGCATTTCTAGTTCGTGCTACAATAAACAGCCACAGCCATACAACTAAAGGAAGTGCAGCCGAGCAGGGCCATTATATATGCCGGTAACTGTTATATTCAATGCTCGTGAAGTCGATAACTAGGTATCTTAGGAACTGTTTGGATCTCATAGACTAACAACTAGTTGGCTAAAATTTAGCTTATGAAGATTCAAACAGGGTAGGCTAACAACTAGTCCAAGCCTCATCTAGCTGTTAGTTCACTGGTCTATGTATCGATTTAGAAAAAGACACTACGTACCCCTCGGCGGCCAGACGCGTGCGCGACCCTATCCTCTCGGCTCTCATGCAGCGGCTCGCCCACTCCGTTCCCCACCGTCGCGCCTTAGGGCGGCCGCCTTCGCCACGGCCATCGCACCCGCATCCTTACTCACTGCCCGATAGAGGAGGACCTCGACATGCACGACGGTGGCGGTGTCGAGTGGGCCGACGAGGAGCGCTCGGACTTGGCCTTGCGGAGCACAGTGGGGTCAGGGACGATGACATCGTTTTCGGGATGGAGGAGAGTGTGTCGGCCCACAACGACAAGGAGACCGGCGGCAGCCAGATCCGCCCGAACTCTTCCCAGGCGCTCCCCTGCGGGACTCCACCAAGCGGCTCCTCCCCTGTGCTCCCCCTTCCTCCCGCTCACTAGCAAAAAGGAGACCGGCGCCGCCCTTCCATGGAGTTGCCAGAGTTCCTTCTCACAGTCGACTTGAAGACCTGTCGTCGCTACTGGACATTGCGTCGGGGGTGGCATTGTCGGTTGGAAGCGGGCTGCCAGTAGAGCCACCGACGGGGACGAGGTGGGTCAGGTCGCTGGTGAGGTCCCGTCAGCGGGGAACTGAAGGTAGCGTGGGCAGTGCACAGAAAATGGCACCTTAGGGGCAAAATAGTCTTTCGAATGAGACAGTAGTACTTGTTAGCCGGTGGATCCCTCATCAAACAAGCCATCAGTGTCATTTCTCTTGCGAAAGTACATATGTTGGTTACAAGATTAGCGACAGAGAAAGGATAAGCTCGCTACAAGTGGTATGACCCCGGATATCCACGGCAGACTATATGGGCTGCGCCGTCAGGAGTGGTTCAGCCCACGAGACGAAGACCTACGGTGCACGGTACTGCTCGGCGTGTACCGCAAGACATCAAGGGTGATATCCTAAAGATGCTACGAGATCTATTATGATATGTTCGATCCCATAATTCCTGTAATCTGTTATTACTTGTCGGTTATCTCCTATATCTAACCTACTTGTAACCCTACCCCCGGCTATATAAGGCGGGTAGGGCACCCCCTCAAAACACACGCAGTATCATACGATAGCTAATACAAACCAATAGACCACATGAGTAGGGTATTACGTCGTGTAGATGGCCCGAACCTGTCTAACTCTTGTGTCTCTGTTGCCTTCTTGTTCTTGATTACGCGCACCACTGCCGATCAATTTACCTTCGTGAGATACCCCTTGGAGGACTAACGACGATATTATGTCGATAGTTGACGCGCCAGGTAGGGGTGTGCAAGCTGTTTCCATGACGAACAAGATGGTACATTTTGCAGGCTCTTCGTCCTCTCCAATGCTCGGCCAGATCTTCACGGTCGGATCGATCTCCTGGGTCATCAAAACTAACGGAGGCAGAGAGATCATCGAGCCGGTGAAGATCGATTCTGTGCCGACCACACCAACACTTGCAACTGTAGATCCGATCTTGGAACCACCTCCGAGGTCGTCTTCACCAACAATTCGCCGCCCGCTCCCCTGCTACCTGAAGAAGCAGATCAGCAACGACGATCTGATCGCATCCATCGATCAGGTTGGCCAAAAGCTCGCCGACTGCCTCTCCATCGTAGAATCGACTCTGACCAGTCTGGTTCAGCACCGACCACCATCCGATTCTAATCTATCGGAGGCCGATCAGGAAACTCCAGGGTATACGGCCACCATTCATCAGGATGCCGTAAGGGACAAATTCGTCGACCAGATGGGAGACATCTATCCTCTCGCCGACCCGATCGCCGACCAGTTCTCGCCGACTGTCAATACGCTGCAAATCGGCTGATGTCCCGAAGCATCCCTCCACACCATCCTGGAGGAAAATCCAGACTCTGAGTCTCAGGGCTCTACAGAGACTGTCGTCGAAACCACCGTCGTCCAACCTCCTTTCCCACCCTTCCGAGGAGGCGGGATTTTTAATGTCAGCGTCGACAACCCTCCACGGGATAGGGAAACCGATGAGGACCGCGTAGCTCGTGTCAACAGGAATGCCAACCATGCGCAGCGCCGAGCGAATGAGGCCGCCATTGTGCTAGCCGAGGCTGCTCGCAATGGAGAACAGCTCAACTCGCAAGAGAGGCCACGCCCACTCCGTTGCAACCTCGGTGATGAATTCGTCCATGTCAATGGCCACGATGTCTACAAGACCGCACGCGCCAACTTGGTCGTGGCTACTAATGAGCTCGCTCGGCTCGAGCAAACGCCAGAGGTCGCCGCAATGCTTAAATTTATGCACTGCTAGGTCAATGAGATCCGCCAGGATCAGGGACCTTCCTACTCGACAAGCTTGAATCGCCGATCCATCACGCCAAGATCCAATCGCCGCCCCGGCAAAAGCCGTTTCACCGATCAACATTGTGATGATGGACAACCCCTCCAGGGGGAGCTAGGGGGAACCGTATCAACTACCCTCGCCAACTCGACCAACAAGTCGACCAAGATGTCCGAGCACACATCAACAATCTCCGGGATGCGCGACGTCATATCGACGGGTGCCGTTTCTCTCGCCATGAAGAGGAAGTACGTCGGCGTCAAGAATACGAGCGAGAGTTCGGTAATCCGGATGCAGCCCTCCAACCACTTAACGCCGGCAATGCTGCAGATCCCGACGATGACGATCCCGAAGGGCCCCGAGCATTCACGAGAGCACTCCGAACACTCTAGTGGCCCCATGGTTTCAAAATCACCGGGGTCGAGCCCTACGAGGGGCGGATGAACCACACACAGTGGCTACAAGCTTATGCCACCGCCGTGCGTGCCGCCGGGGGAGATACCAGTGTCATGGCGAACTATCTTCCCATCATGCTCACACCAACTGTAATGAACTGGCTCACGAGCCTCGCCCCGAATTCCATCGAATCTTGGGAACAGTTGAAGAAGGTCTTCAGCGATAATTACATGGCTATGTGTACTCGGCCGAGCACCAAGCACAATCTAAATCGCATCTATCAGAAACCATCCGAGCTCCTCCGTAGCAACATCAGACGTTTTTCCGAGATGAGGAATTCTATTCCCAACATCACAGAAGCAGAAGTCATCACCGCCTTTGTCAGAGGACTCCATCACTGTGACCTTTGCGCCAAATTCAATCGTAAGCCGCCAAAGGGGATTGGCAAGATGATCACGACCATCGATCAATATGCCGACGCTGAAGAGGCCAAAGTTCGCTTCAACAAGGATGCGGGCATTCACCGCTCAACTCGCCGCAGCGATGAGCGCCCCGACGAACAATGCCACAGTGACCACCACTACGACAACGGCGGTCACCATTGGGACAGTGGCCGCGATCGACCGGAGGGGTCCAAAGCTGGTCAATATCGCCACCGCCGACCAGACAACATCGTCGCCGCCGTTGACGAACCTCGCGCCAAGCGTAACTACGACGAGCAGTATAAGAAAATCCTCGAAGGCCCATGGCCTCTCCACAAGAACAGCAAGCACAAGATGAAGGACTGCCTTGGCTTGGCTAAGGAGTTTCAGGCCAAAAAGAAGGACGACGACAACAACGACGGAGTCAGAGGTCGCCGACCACCTGGGGACAACAACACGCCTTCCAGGATCATGACAAAGTGGCCGCCACTATCTTCGGGGGCGTCGCCGCCGTCGAGAGCAGAAGAGATTGAAAACTCACCGCCCACCGGGTGCTCGCCGTCAACACAGAAGACGCTATCGCCGACCCCAGCTATCGCCCCTGGTCTGAGGTCCTATCACCTTTAGCAGGGCCAACCAACGGGCAGACATCCCTTACACAGGGCGTTTCCCCCTCATTCTCGATGCAACCATCAAGAAAGTACTCTTCAGGAAAGTACTCGTCAACGACGGAAGCGCCCTGAACCTCCTCTTTGCCGGAGCCCTAAAGGAACTGGGCCTTGGAGTAGAAGACCTCACTCCCTCCGACTCCTGCTTCTGGGGTGTGGTACCTGACAGGGCATCCAAACCGCTTGGAGATATCACCCTCTCGGTACAATTTGGCACGGCTAGCAACTTCCGTGTCGAGCACATCAACTTCTACGTCGCTGACTTCAACACCGCCTACCACGCCATACTTGGTCAGCCAGCTCTGGCCAAGTTCATGGCCATACCGCACTACGCCTATTTGGTATTGAAGATGCCTTCGCCTGCAGGAGTTCTGGCCCTACGGGCCAACCTCTCCATCGCCCATGCCTGTGAAACGAGAGTCTATCCCTCGCTGAAGCCACCGACCTCTCCATCTAGATGGCCAGCATGGTCAACGACGCCAAGACAGTGCCCGCCGACGACCTGGAGATCCCAGCGCTAGAGCCTCCACGTGCCTCCGCCAAGTCTAAGGAAACGAAGGAGGTCGGCCTCGGCCTCGACGACCCCACCAAGATCGCCAAGATTGGGGCTCATCTCGATCCCAAATAGGAAAGCGTGCTCGTCTCCTACCTACATGCCAACGCCGACGTGTTTGCTTGGAAACCTGCATACATGCCGGGGGTACCACGGGAGAAGATCGAGCACTCCTTGAATGTCTCGCCGACTGCCAAGCCGATCAAGCAGAAACTCCGACGATTCACGCCAGACAAGAAGGAGGCTATTAGGGTAGAAATAAAACGGCTCCTAACAGCCGAATTTATTAAAGAAGTGTATCATCCTAAGTGGATGGCAAACCCAGTCCTTGTCCAAAAGAAGAATAAAGAATGGAGAATGTGCGTTGATTACACTGATCTCAACAAACACTGCCCTAAAGACCCCTTCGGTCTGCCTCGGATAGACGAGGTTGTAGACTCCACCGCCGGCTGCGAACTCCTCTCCTTGCTCGACTGTTACTCCGGCTATCACCAGATATCCCTCAAAGAGGACGACCAGATTAAAACATCGTTTATCACGTCTTTCGATACGTATTGCTATACCACCATGTCTTTCGAACTCAAGAACGCCATGGCGACCTATCAAAAGGTCATCTAGATGTGCCTTTGACCAACAGATAGGCTGCAACATCAAAGCCTACATCAACGATTGTAGTATAATAATAGGATAAGAGTAGTAGTAGCTAATCAACAAGAGCAAGAAGCACAGCATACCAGCAAGTTACTAGCCTTGGGCCTTACCAGTTGCCACCACCTCAAACCACTGCGCTGCGTTTGAGCCGGAGCCTGGAGACCGGGAAAGAATACAACATGTGGCTTCCCGCGGACTTTTAGATCGCAAGAGCTGAAGAAAGGACAAAAATGGCCGGAGAAGAAACAAGAAAGTGCCATGCAAACTTCGCAGGAAACAGAGGCCTTAGATTGTAATTTTTTACAATTTAGACACTGTAGCACGTTTTGTTTGTATTTGACAAACTTTGTTTGATCATAGACTAACTAGGCTCAAAAGATTCGTCTCGTAATTTATAACTAAACTGTGTAATTAGTTATTTTTTTTACCTACATTTAATGCTCTATGCATACGTCCAAAAATTACACAAGCGACCGTACCACTGTTACAAAGCACACGCGATGACGCGACCATAATAGCAAATCAGTCCTGACCAATCAGCCAGCTGCGCTGTGCAGAGCTGCAAGGCTTTTCCATGGAACACCTGGCCCTCATGGGCTGAGGCTGGCCCATGGAGAGGCCTTTGTTTCGGTTGCTTGGCCTTCCAGGACGACCTCCTAGGAAAAGACCATTGCTGATGATACTGAAAGCACCGAACGATGCTTCCCAGGGATCATTCATACAACGATTCATATAACAGGCATAAATACATAAATGGAAAAAACAAGAATAATAACAGTCCATCGTCCTGTTCGTTTGGACTTGTTTGGCTGATAAATCATGACTAAAAATACTGTTGGCTGATTTGGTGTGAGAGAAAAATGCTGCTCATTGGCTGATAAACCATGGCTTATAAGCCAAACACGACTAAGCGAACAGGCTGCATGAAAGGAGTAACTATAATTCATTCACACTTTGATTACATCGACTGATGCAACCTCTCTCCTTTTTTTTATACATCACGACGAGGGGTTCCTTTCACAATTCATTCACACACGACTACTGTTACTAGGTATGTTCGACCAGACTGATGTTACAAAGCACACACAACCACAATGTCCACGCTAGCAAACAAGTCCTGACCAACCAGTACACACAAACAGTTATCATACCATATACCACGCATAGTAGATTTCACACCAGACCAGAGGGCACGGGAGATTCTTGAACGGAGGAGGATACCGAGATGAAGGGGGGCAGACCACGAACTCTGGCATTACAGCCAGCTGCGCTGCGCAGAGCCAAAGGGCTTCTCCATATTTTTCCAGTAGCGAGGGACAGAGGTACTGGCATCAACGTTGTCGGCCGGCTTCTTCCTGAGTCCCACACCACCGTCCAGCATGATGGGCATAAAGTTCCCCCCATGCACCCGGCCTTCATGGGCTGAGGCCACCACATGGCGAGGAGGAGCCTCCACCGTGTGCATGAAGAAGCTGCGCATGCTTGTTTCGGTGCGTGGAGAACCATCTCCCTCAGAAAGGGCAGCACTACTGACGATGCTGAAACCACCAAACGACACACCCCGTGGACACTGTTGTCATCCACCAGCGGGTTGTGTCGATCGCATAGCCCTTTTTGCCTCTTGCCAGACGGTCGCAAGGAGCACCGCCTGATCCGAGGTCTGAACCCGGATGTCCCCATGAGCAGCGCCTGCCTCCCCCGTGTGACTTGCAGAAGTCGGTGCTTCCCTGCGCGCTCTTTCCACAGCCAGCGAAGTGGCATCGCTTGCCCCCCACCATGGCCAACACAACGGTCCGTCCGGCCTCTTGCGCTCTTCCTGCATCCTTCAACCGCGCACCTCTTCCCACCTCCATGCGCGACGCAGAACTGGGTCCCACCATGCACGCTCTTCGTGCAGCCGTCGGCTGAACAACGCTTGCCGCCTCCATGTGCTTTGCAGAATGGCGTGCTTCCCTCTGCACCCTTGGAACAGTCAGGGTGTGTGCATCTCTTGCCGCCACCATGGGCTTTGCAGAAATTGGTGCTGCCCTGAGCTCCCTTCCCGCACCCAGCATACTGACAGCGGCGCCCGCCACCATGAGCAATGCACATGCCTGACCGCCCTTCGGCGCTCTTTGTGCAGTTTGGCTTTTGGCACCTCTTCCCACCACCATGCTTGATACAGAGGCCCGATTTGCCTCGTGCTGCCCTTTTGCACCCTTCATGACTGCAACGCCGCCCGCCGCCATGGGCTATGCAGAAATCAGTCCGGCCTTCGGCACTTTTGGTACATCCAAGGTGTTCGCAGCGCTTCCCCCCTCCATGGGCTTTACAGAAGATGGTCTTGCCCTCAGCTCCTTTGTTGCAGCCTTCTTTTTGGCACCTTCTACCCCCACCGTGGGCAATGCACCGCCCGGATGAACCCCTGGCTCCTTTTGCACAACCTGGCTGTGAACAGATTTTTGTGCTACTGTTGCGTTGCTGTGAACGGACAAACCCAGAAGAAGAGGCAGCTGAACTTTTTGGCAGTTGGAGCACTGTTGGCGCTGAAGGAGCTGGACCTTGAACCTGATTAGAGTTAACTGGGAACGCTTGACTCAGAGAAATCCCTGCCCGGTTAAGAAAGGAACTCACCATGCCTCCAGATGAGTGTCGTGCAGATGTAGATCCTTCATCAACTGTTGGCACTGAGGACATCAAGTACGGATGCACAAACATGTCCTGAGGTGCACTGCTTCTAATTAGATCTGCATCAGTTACATCGGACTGAGATGGAGCCAATGATAACTTAAGATCCAACCGAGGCTTCTCCATAGTCCTTTTAGAATCACAAGCCTGTTTATGCAGCTTGGAAGTACCTTCATTGCCAAGAGATAACTTAAAACTTATGTCGTAGTCCATACATGAGGCATCATCGCTTCCCTTAGCAGAAGAAACAGTGCATCCAGTACCCATGCTCTGCTTGCTGCTGTCTGAGCTTGATGAGTCACCCAGACCTAGAGCCAACTCAGTCCACTTTCTCTTGCAACCTCTAGGAGCTAGCACATCAAGTTGGCTAGAACCAGCTGCTGGATAACTGACGGCTGGAATGGCAGTGCGCTGATTCGCAAAGCCGTTTGGATTTGAGAAACTTATAGTGAATGCTGAACGCCCGTGCCTGGGTTCCATTGCTCCTAGAGTAACCAAACTTTATGGGAAGTACCAGCTGGCCTCACTTCTGGGTTAAATAATTGTCAACAAAGCTACCAAGTTAGAAGATCTAGAGAAATTAGTAGGCTTCATTATTTTTTGCACCCTCCACTGACGAACCCTGAAGTATCCCTACGATCCATTATCCAGTGTTGTATGTGAAGTGATGCTATTTAATCACAAGCTGACAACAGTGCTACACTTGTAAGTCTCCAGCCAGAACTCTCATCCAACGAAATGACTGAATCTCTGCGGGAAGTGAACAGAACACAGATGAGATCAGTTCTCATTGAGTTAAAATAATTATGAAGAAAATAAATAATGTATAAAGACTGTAAGAAATATGCAACAAATAGAGACACGTGATACAGCTGAAAAGAAATTGGGCATCACAGTGCATTCAGTTCCATATCTGTAATCAATGTTGACTCTTCATATATGTCATTGGCAAGAATAGAAGGGAGAAAATCTTGTATGCGAAAATGCAATCTTATATTCTTACTGCTCAACCAGAGTTCAACAATAAAAGGTCAGGACGGAAGTCATACTACATAGCAAAGTTTTAAATAGCGCGCTATAGCGGACGCTATAGCGCTATTTAGCGGATCTGGAAGACTAACGCTAAGCTACCAGGATTTTAACGCTAAACAATTTTTCCTGCTATTAGCTGCTAATAGCGCGCTAATTCCGCTAAATTGTGGTTCATTTAGCGCCGCTATTTGGCCTGGGCTTTCATTTTCATTGGCCCAATTAACGTGCAGGCCTTTTGTTTGTTTGTCTAGCTGTCTATCACCTTTGTATGAACTTTGAACTCACGTATATCCCTATGTGATGTATCATTTATGAACTACGAACTTTGATGTAATATGTTAGTAAGACTTTGAACTATCTGTCCCTATTGGTATTTGTAATGTTTTCATCTTCTATATCTTTATTATGTGTAAAATTACATGATGTTTGACATATTTTTTACTCAGCCGCTAAATGGCTTAGCCCGCTATTTAGCTCACTATAGCCTTTCTTAGCCTTTTGGAGAGGCTGCCGCTATGAGGCTTAGCCCGCTATTTAAAACTTTGCTACATAGCCAAAATAATTAACAAGATTGAGGAGTTCTATCATGCCCAGAAAATAGAGCAAGAGACAATGACCAGAGTGTGGTCTAAATAGTTGGGAGCTCTTAGTGAGTTCGAACCCAACGTGGCTTTCAAATGGTTTATACTAAAAATTGAAAATAAAAAACTCAGCATGCAATGTTATGATAAAGAAAGGCGCAAAGCTAAACAACTCAAAATTGTTCCATATGAGACCATACTGCTAAGAGTTGAATCACTGCTAATTTGCGTTGGAAAAATGATCTCAGGCTCATAGATAGGATCATAGGAATGGCCCAATGCTCAGACTGTTGCTCCAGCCCAGTCAAGGGGAGCGCGTAGCTCCTGTATATGTCGCAATCAAGGGCACCCTGAACCAACCGATGGCTGGCCTGGCCCCCCATCACACAGTACCAATAAGAGGATCAGCTCACACCCAAGGGAACCAATGTTCCTAGGGGATTAGCTAGCCTAACAAACCTCCTAGGATCCGATCTAAGTGGTGCTGCAAGTGACAGGAAGGGCACTGCGAACACCACCATTGGCCGCTGATCTCTACTTCCTTTTTTCTCCCGCAGGAGATCTCTACTTCCTCACCAGCGTTCAAGAGTTCGCACTGGTGTCCAGAATGGGCCACCATCAAGATCAACTACCGATGGCAAGCTATGGTTAGATCTTTCGTCCACTCCACCTAAGATCAGATAATTTGATAAGAACAAAATAAAACCCACAGGCACCATAAACCGTTGCGCAGCATATACTAAGTAGATACTAAGTTTCTGCCATAAAAGGTGGCAGAATTTTGAAGTTTATGATAGAGAATTACATGCTAGCTAGTATCTGTTTTTTTTTTCATGATTTATGCTCCAAAACTAATCATGAAATTACCTAATTATCAAAAAAAAACTTATTGTAGGCAATTTCCTACATTAACTATGGCTAGTTTTGCTTATGCACCAAGACCGAATAAAGTTACAAGTGTGCACTTTAAGAGGTGGAAAGAGAAGGCCATGATCTTGCTTCAGGCTATGAAAGTATTCTGGGTTAGTAATGGCATGCCTGAAGGAAATATCTCTAAGAAAGATCAAAGAAAACTCGATGAAGCCAATACTATCTTTGTGGGATATATTCTTGGTCTTCTTATTGTCATCACCTGGTTGATGTGTACATGCACATAGAAGTCGAGAAGAAGTTGTGGGGTGAACTAGATGAAAATTTGATGCATCAAATGTAGGCATACATCATGGAGAGCTTCCATGACTAATGGTGGGAAATATTAGTTTAATCAAGAGTAGGTCCACTGGAAAGGTGTTAAAGAGTATTGAGATATTAACATGGCACTAAAAGTCATCATGCTCACTTACAAAGATTATGAGTTATTCAGACACTAATTTTGCAATAAGAAAGTACACAATCAGATTATATTTACTTTCATAGAAAAGGGAAATTTTTAAGCTCTAAAAATACAATACTAAGATGAGCTGAATTAGCATGTTTTAAGATAGAATAGGGCATGCTCTGTGTCTTAAAAAGTTTATCCCAAATTTAGTGTTGATATATTGTTTGAAGTTGCAGACTTGCAGTATTATTTTGCGTAATAGCACATCAATTGGTGATGCCAAGTATGCATATTGATTAAATGTTGTGTTATGAAAACATGAACCTAGGATCAAATCATTAAGCTTGAGAAAGTAAGTAATAAATAAGTGATGCTAGCATAACTGCTTATTTGAGGCTCACCACTTAACCCATTTAGAAGTGCACAAATAAATATGGATCTTTAGTGCAAAGTCTCTAATCTAAGCCTGGATAGGGACATATATAATTAATTCTCAATAAGTAAATATAAGCATCCAACAAGGTATTGTAGTAAACTATGAGTAATTGGTTCCTAGCAGTGATTAAATGCAGCTCACGATTCTACTCTGACTGTTGTATTGAGTGCGAACACAAGTTTAAAGCGAATATAAATGTTGTTAGTCATTTGGTCAAGTGGGAGGATATTAGAATGTGATCTCAGCTAACATGTTAACTTGGCATACAAGTAATAAATCCACCAAAAATAGTGTCTAATGTATTAAGTAAGTTCTTGTCGTGATTTGTGGAAACTCTCTAAGACCTTTTGGGAGTCAGCCTCGGACCCACAGAGCTATAAATAAGAGGGAGCTTGCCCCAAATGAGTTCACCACGTATATCAAACCCAAAACCGATCTATTAGGCACCGGAGGGTTTTGGAAGACTGATATCCACATCTAGGTGTTGTTGTTGTTGCACTTCAAGTTCTTCACCAACCAAGAGCATGAAGCCGTAATCTGGTGGAAACTAAGATTTTCTTCATCTACATCAAGTATATATACAGAAATGTAGCATCTACAAGCTCTGATCAGTACCTTTTTTTAGATAATGGTAGATTAACAACCGGCTCTTCCTTCAAAAAGGAATCAGGCCACGAGTTGAATACAGAAGAACATCCTCTGATCAGTACCTATAAGATATAATTTCTGCACTAAGTTGAGTTAGTGATCATGCAAATGTCAAGACTAAAAATCATATACATTTTAAGTTACATGTTTATACTAAGATTATTTTCAATACCCCCTACCCCATGCTCCCATGGAGCCCTCCTAAATTTGTAGCCATGAATGAAAAGGAAGGGAAAAAGGAGGAGAAAGAAGAATAGAAAGAGGAGAGGAAGGAAGAAGGAGAAGGAGATAATGAGCCCCTGCGACAAGTCCCCAGCTCCGTCCTTGCTATACATGGCCAAACGGGCGGCCCAGGCACGGCACGGCGGGGCACAGCACGATGGGGCACGGCGGCGCTGCCGTGCCTTGCCTCGTAGTGCCGCCGTGCCGACATACTGGCCCAGGCACGGCACTATAGGCTATTAGTCGTGCCGTGCCGTGCCGTGCCGCTGGGCACAGCAGCCCGTGCGTGCCCGTGCCGCTCCTGGCCCGACGTGGTGAGGCCATCACGCAGCCGCTTCCTCGCCGAGGCCGTCGCGTCGCACGTCGAGGCCGCTCACGCTCTCTAGCTCGTCAACACAGAGGCCATTGCGCCGCCGCGCCGCCGCACTGAGGTCGCCGTCTTCCACTCCGCCGTCGACCTGGGGAGCAGAGGAACCGCCGCTGGAGCTGCTGCAGTGAAGGAGGCCGTGAGGCTGCTGCGGGTGGGAATGGGGAACGAAAAGCGGCGGCCTGGGAGGGAAGACGCGGGGAGCGGCGGCCTAGAGCGAAGTCGCGTCCCGCGCGCGTGACGGAGTTGGAGGAAGCGGCGGGGTGAGGAACCGAGGATGGGAACTCAGAGGTGTGGGGGATTAGTTTTAGACCTAGCGTTTCATCCAACGGCTGATATTCATCTAAAGAGGATCCAACGATTGGAAATAGCCGGGCCGCATCGTGCCGGCCCAAAAATCGTGCCCTGCCCAGGCCAGCACTACGGGCCGGTGAGGCGGCCTAGGCATGGGCACGATGCCGGGCCGGGCTAGGCATGGGCACGAGGCAGGCCGTGCCGCACCGGGCCAGTGCCGTGCTTTTTCGGACCAGGCCCATGCTGGCCCAGCGGGCCTGGCCCATCTGGACATATATAGTCCCTGCCGATAATCACACTCCGCTTGTATATAGTAATGGAACATCCCCCTGTTTATATCATGACGAGTGTTCGTTTCACTAGTCACAGAAGACTACTATTACAGAACATACGCGACCACACCAATATGCAATGTTACAAAGCACACACGACTGCAAGGTTCAGAAGAGCAAAACAAAGCAGTCCTGAGCAATCCAGCACACACCAACAGTTGAAATAATCACACCATACATGATGGACTACATATATAGATTTATTTCACACCAATCACCAGAGGACATGATAGATGCATGGGGAGGTACTTGTGTCTCCAGACCAAACGGACCGGGGGAGCTAGCTAGCAATATATAGCATACCGTGCGAGCTAGATGGAGGTGCCGCCAATATAATCAACTCTGTCTGGCATTCATTATTATATATATTACAGCAACCTGCGCCGCCTTGCAGAGCTGCAACTGCAAGGCTTTTCCATGTTTTCCCAGAAGAGGCGAGCTGCTGCTGAGGTAGTAGTAGCGTCATCAGAGTTGTTGGCAATGGCATTGGCGGGCTCCTTTCCAAGGGCCACACCACCGTCAAGGATAAACGCCATCAATTTTCTTCCAAGCATCCGGCGCTCAAAGGATGACGATGAGGGTGGCGCGCCGTCCCAGCAAGGACCCTCCACCGCCACCGCCATCAAGTTACATCCATGCATCCGGCCCTCAAAGGATGATGATGATGATGAGGCTGACGCGCCATCATCCCGGCGAGGATCCTCCACCTCCACCGGGACGACCGGGTGCATCAAGAAGCTTTTTGGGGTGCTTGCAATTGGAGGACGATGTCCATCCCCCTGACCCTGAGGAAGCTGGTGGGCACTGGAACTGGAACCACCACCCCCAAATGATGATACGCTGTCTTCTTTCACTTCGCCTCTTGCCAGGCGACGACCGCAAGGAGCCGGCGGCGCCGCCGCTCCCCTCCGGCTCCGAGTGGTGGGAGCAGGTTTTCTCTGTAGACTTCGGCGGGCTTTTCTGTTAGTGTCGGGTTCATAAACCCAGGGTCCCTCATGGACCGACTTCCCAACAAAGGCTCGGCCCAGCAGACAACGTTGCGAACGACGCGCAACTCCTGAGCCGGCCCAAACACCTAAAACGACAGGCCAGAAGGACAATCCAATATCTGATCGGAAGGCCTGGCCGAGGAGGAACGGCGCTCGTCTCCGACCCTAGCCCGCCTTTCCGACCGGAAGGCCTCACAAAGGAGGAACAACGCTCGCTTCCGACACCGGCCCACCTCCGGACGGCATCTCTGACCGGAAGGCCTGGCCGAACACTACTCTCCGACTCCGACCCGTGTCTCCGACCGGGGATGCGCCGAACCCCTGCTTACAGCTCTCCTTCGACTGACGCGGTCAGAGCCGACTGGGACCAACCGACCGGGGACGCCCGCTCGGTGTGGACCAGGGAACGGATGGAAAAAGTAAGGTAGGGCACCCAAGTCAACCACAATACCGAGGAACGTACCCTGTACACCTGCAGAAATAGTACCAACAGGGCATGTCAGAAGGGTACCTTGCGACCTTCCAGGCATATCAGAGCCCAAGCAGTGTTGTGGGCGCCGACATTTGCCCTATAGTGTTGTAGGCGCCATCAACTTCCATACCAGACAAATACGGTAAGGCTCCCCCCACATGCCTCTGGGCATCAACATGTTGTGGGCGCCGGCATTTACCTCACCAAGCGAACACGGTAAAACTCTTCACATGCCTCTGGGCATCAATAGTATAGCAGGCACCGACATCTGCCATACCGGAAGAAGACGACGCAACCTCCCACATGCATCTGACATTAACAGTGTTGTGGGTGCCTACAATCATCTTGTACTCGACAGCGTGGGCAACAAGACTTAGCACACGTACCCTCTCTCTCTCTCTTGTAAGGCCATCCCCTTCATCTATAAAAGGGGATACGCTTTCTCCCAAAAGGAGATCAGTTCACTTACATCGATTCAACACACCATAACAAAACCACCAGGTTCAGACCTTGAGCACACGCTCGAACTCTTAGCACATAGCAGAGCTCCTGTCCCTCTCGATCCTTCATACCGGAGTCCGACCGGACCTCTTGTATCCTCCATCTTTCTCCTTCTCGTTTGTAACCCCACTACAAACTTTGAGCACCTGGGCTTAGGAATAAAGTCACCGACCGACTCAAATTGGACGTAGGGCACATTGCCTGAACCAATATAAACCCTATGTCATTGAGTGCTAGGCTACATCCAATCACAACGTACGGCAAAACTATAAATATTTACGTGTTGGTCACTTTCTGCACCGACAGTTGGCGACGTCCATGGGGAAGACGATGTACGTTCACACTTTTTGGTCATCGGATGGCCCACTTTTCCGCCACCTTCGCCATGGTGGGCTCAAGTGATACGACTCGCTTCGGCTCATTGGAGTTTCCTGCACTCCCACCTGTTGGGATGTGGGTTCCACCCGCCTTCGAGCCATCCCAGGTCTTCCACTTCGGAAGCCTGGACTTTGTCGCCGACCGGCTCGGCGTACTACACCTCCACAAGGAGGCACTTGTTCCAGCGTCCGTCGGAGGGGCGCCCTCCATCGGCTCTAGGACACCCGACCACTTCGACGACGAGGCGCCTGCACTTCGTTCTGATCAAACTCTCTGCCCAAACCTCGCTGTGAGTAATGTGCATACTGTTATTTACTCGCTATTTACTATCTTCCGCCGATTACCCGGAGGGACCGCGTTGTCCGCACCGCAACCACCATACGATCGGTTCCCCTACGGCCTCGCGTCCCCCGCGGACACATACGCCCGAGGGCTCCGAAAAATGCTGATGCCACCTCCTCTCACATCCGAATTCATGGGGATGGCGAGCTATGCTCCCACCTATTTCTACGAACTCCTGGATGATGAGGTGGAGAGCGACGGCTCCAGCATCGGCGATGTGGCACCTAGCCACCGTCCGTCCTAGGAGTCTGCTATGGCGGACGCTTCGAGACAGCCACCGGTGGTAGCGGAGTCCTTGCAGACTCACACCCCTCTGGACCCTCGTGCGGGGGCCCTCGCATGGGCACGGGAGCACGGTGAGGAGCTATGACAAAGGCGGCAGAACTAGCCGCCACCTGCGCCGGCGTGCTCGGCGCAGTACGTTGCGCCATGCGCGCATGACCCAGCGGGCAGCGCCCGGGGTCACGCCCGCCAGGTCCAGCGCGACATCATGGACGAGGAAAATGACCCCCCACGGTTCGCTCGGGCTAGCCAAAACATCGAAGCTACGGCAATGCTTTTGTGTGGCATCCTTGAGCCCATCGACCCCTAGGAGCGGGTGGTCTACCAGAATCTCCGGGCGCTGGTGGATGCCGCTGTCGTTCAACAAGCGGAGAGCTCCGCATCGTGACTCCGACTCGCTCCCTAACTCCCCACCAGGGGTGTGGAGACGCGCCAAACAGATCGCTCCATCCGTTCCCTATTACAACCGCCAAGCACGGCACAGGAGGCCACAGCCGCGCCGTGGTCCGACCCGGTGCATGCTCCACACCGACCGCTAGTACGCGAATGGCTTGGTCCAAGCCAAGATGCTCGCAGCGTCATTAGCATCCGACATCAGGCCCGACGTGATGATGACGTTCATCGGGCGGCGGTGAGGGTAGGCGACACGGGCCTCGGCTGGACCATCGAGGGGAGTAGTGAAACATGCCCTAGGCATGGTTGCCGGCCAGGCGACCGAAGTCCTAGCCCGGAGGGCCTGGGACTACGGGCCTTTTGCCGATGCATCCGGAGAGCGCCGTTCCCACAGCGCTTCTGGCCACCCACCAACATCGCCAAGTACACCGAGGAGACAAACCCCAGTATATGGCTCGAAGATTTCCGACTCGCCTGCCGAGCCAGAGGGGTAGATGATGACCATTTCATCATTCAGTATCTCCCCATCTGTGTGTGGGGACATGTTTCTAGCATGTCTCGAATTCCTCCCGCACGACAGCATCCGCGACTGGGTGGACCTCAAGAGGATCTTTGTCGGAAACTTCCAGGGGACATACGTCCGCCCTAGGAACTCCTAGGACCTCAAGAGCTACCAGTAGGAGCCTAGCGAGTCCCTATAGGATTACATCCGCAGGTTCTCCCAACGATGCAACTCCCTCCCTGATGTCATCGGCAGAGATGTCATCAGCGCATTCCTCTCTGGGATGACCTGTGAGTCCCTGATCCACAAGCTTGGGTGTCTGAAGCCCCGTACCACCCGCGACCTGCTTGACGTTGCCATGAACCATGCCTCCGGTAAGGAGGCAGTCAGAGTGGTCTTCAACGGAGGCCGGGACAAGGGCAAGGACAAGCATGAGGACCAAGATGAGGGCCCCTCCACGCAAAGGGGCAAGAAGAACAAAAAGGATCGGCGCCGATCGAACAACACCGCGTTGGTCGCTGCAGCTGATCGCACGGGCAAACAGCCCCAGCAGGGCCTGCCTGACCACTTCAACAAGCTCATGGATAGCTCGTGCACCAACCACGCCTACCCCGTCAAACACCTCTACAAGGACTGTGAGCTCCTCAAATGTTTCCTGCGATAGGCCGGCGGGCCAAAAGAAGGAGACGGCAAAGAGGCGGTAGCCAAGAAGGGAGGCGTGGCGAGCAAGGACGGGGACAGCTTCCCCGACCCCGAGGAATGCATCATGATCTTCGGGGGGTCCGACGCCATCTACTCCAAGCGCCAGCACAAGGTACGCTATAGAGAGGCATGCACCGCCGAGACGGACGTCCCCTCCTTCCTTAGCTGGTCAGAATCTCCGATCACCTTTGATCAGAGGGATCATCCCTCCCACGTTGCTAGACCAGGACGCTACCCACTCATCATCGACCCCATCGTCCACAAGAAGTGCCTCACCAAGGTGCGGATGGATGGAGGCAGCGGCCTCAACATCCTCTACGTTGACACCCTCGACGCCATGCGCATCCCCTGGTCGAAACTCCGCTCAGCGGGCTCTCTCTTCCATGGCATGATCCCGGGAGCGCAGGCATACCCACTTGGGCAGATCGACCTGCCCATCACATTTGGCAACCGAGCCAACTTCCCATGGTCCTACCATGCCATCCTAGGGCAGCCATGTTACACCAAGTTCATTGCAATCCCCAACTGCACCTACCTCAAGCTGAAGATGCCGGGACCAAACGGCATCATCACTATGGGTAGTGCCTTCTCGCACGCCTTCACATGTGACCACGAGCATTTCAATCTCGCCACTGCGGTCATCAACTCATCTGAGCTCCCGAGGCTCGGGGAGTCGTCGACCCTAGCAGTCCCGAACTGCAACAAACCAACCTCCTCGATGGCCTTCCGCCCACTCGAGGAAACCAAGGCGGTGGGGATCGACCCCACTGACCCAAGCAAGATGGTGTGGATTGGGACCCAGCTCCCAGCCAAATAGGAATGCGAACTCGTCGACTTCCTGCGCGCCAATCGTGATGTCTTCACATGATAGCCTTCTGACATGCTAGGCATACCATGGGAGGTCACCGAGCACGCGCTATGCCTCATCCCAGGCTTGAAGTATGCCAAGCAGCGCCTATGTCGCTTCGACGACGAGAGGTGCAGGGCCATAGGCGAAGAGATCACCAAACTCTAGGCAGCCGGATTCATCAGAGAGGTATTCCACTCCGACTGGCTTGCCAATCATGTTCTTGTTAAAAAGAAGACCAAGAAATGGAGAATGTGCATTGATTATACTGGCCTCAACAAAGCATGTCCAAAGGATCACTTTCCCTTGCCACGCATAGACCAGACAGTTGACTCTACCTCGGGGTGCGAGATCCTCTCCTTTCTGGATGCCTACTCAGGCTATCACCAGATTGCGATGAAGGAATCTGATCAACTCGCAACCTCGTTCATCACCCCGTATGGTTCATACTGTTACATAACCATGCCTGATCGACCAAAGGTGCATGCAGCAATGCTTCGCTGACCAGATCGACCCGCTCGATCAGCCTGATCAGGCCAAGCGACAAAAACCAATAATCACCTTCTATGTTGATGACATAGTGGTCAAAATGGCTCAAGCTTGTGACCTGATCGCGAACTTGGCCACGACGTTCGTGAACCTCCGAAGGTTCAACATCAAGTTGAATCCTGAAAAATGTGTTTTCAGGGTTCAGAAGGGGAAGCTGCTTGGATACATTGTGTCCGAGCGTGGTATCGAGGCCAACCCCGAAAAGATCATAGCCATCTCCAACATTGGCCCTATACGCAACGTCAAGGGCATACAAAGGCTCATCGGCTGTCTGGCTGCTCTGAGTCGGTTCATCTCCTGGCTCGGCGAACAGGGGATGCCGCTCTACAAGCTCCTCAAAAAGATGGACGCCTTCGTCTGGACTGAGGAAGCTCAGCATGCTCTAGAGAGCCTCAAAGCCTCACTGATGTCGTCCCCAATCCTCGTCGCTCCCAAAAGGGGAGAACCCCTCCTCCTCTATGTCGCAGCGAGCAACCATGTGGTGAGCGTCGCCCTGGTCATCGAAAGGGAGGAGTCGGGACACCACCTTAAGGTCCAACGACCCATATACTTCGTCGGGGAGGTACTCACCGACCCAAAGGTTCGGTACCCCTAGGTGCAGAAACTCCTATACGTCGTGTTGATGGTGACCCGGAAGCTCCTGCACTACTTCACCGACCACGAAGTCACGGTCATCACTTCATACCCGCTCGGAGACATCGTTCGCAACCGCGATGCCGTGGGATGGATCTCCAAGTGGGCACTTGAACTCATGGGCCACGACATTAGGTATATCCCCTGTATCGCTATTAAACCTCAAGCTCTCTCGGATTTTGTCGTAGAATGGACAGAGATCCAGCTATCGACCCCGGACGTCACCCACGAGTACTAGACAATATACTTGGACGAGTCCGTAATGGTGCCCGGCTCGGGGGCTAGAGTGGTTCTTATCCCTCTGGACGGGAGTAGGCTCCGCTATGCCATCCACCTCCATTTCTTGGCCTCAAACAACGCTACGGAATACGAGGCCCTCATCAACGGACTGCACATCGCCATCGAGCTCAGCGCTACGTGACTCTACGTTCGCGGTGACTCAGAGTTGGTCGTTGATCAAGTCATGAAGGAATCCTCCTGCAAATGCCCCCGCATGGCAACATACTGCCAGGAGGTGCACAAGCTTGAGGACAAATTCTAGGGGATAAAGCTACATCACGTCCCCCGAAAGGACAATGATGCGGCCGATTTTCTCATGAAATTGGCCGCCAGGCGGGATCCGTCTCCGAGCGAAGTCTTCATCAATGATCTCCACGAGCCGTCCGCCCGCATCTTGGAATGTCTGATCCAGACACACCCCGACGCCAACCCAGCACTCAGGGGCTCCGACCCCAAGGCCAAACTGGCGCTCGGGGGCTCCCACCCCAGTGCCTCCATGACGACATTGCCGTACTGGCACTCGATCAAACCGACTGGCGAGCGCTGCTACTCGCCTACCTCCTCAAGGAGGTTCTTCCACCCGAAAGGACTGAAGCTCGATGAATCGCTCGATTCACCAAGACATTCATCGCCATCGGTGATGAACTCTACAAGCGAAGTCTATCGGGGGTACTCATGAAGTGCATCCCCACCAACCAAGGGAAACAGCTCCTCCTCGAGGTCCATGTCAAAATCTACGGACATCATGCGGCCCTGAGGTTGCTGGTCAGAAAAGCCTTTCGCCAAGGTTTTTACTGGCCTACCGCACTATGAGATGCAGAGGAGGTCGTCTGCAGGTGTGAAGGATGCCAGTTCTACGCTCGGCAAACATATTTGCCGGCACAGGAGCTCCCAACCATCCCCATCACCTGACCGTTCGTGGTGTGGGGCCTCGATATGGCAGGACCCCTCAAAAAGGGCCTAGGCAGCTTCACTCACCTACTCATAGCAGTCGACAAGTTCACCAAGTGGATAGAGGCAAAGCCCATCACCAACATCCGCTCAGAAGAGGCGATCAAATTCTTCCTCGACATCATCTACCGGTTCGGCGTTCCTAACTGTATCATCACTGACTACGGAACTAACTTCACCGGGAAGAAGTTCCTAAACTTCAGTGATGGATACGGCATCAGGATCGACTAGGCCTCGGTCGGACATCCACGTACTAATGGGCAGGTCGAGCATGCCAATGGCATGGTCCTCCAAGGACTTAAGCCACGCATCTTTGACCGACTCAACAAGTATGTCGGACGATGGGTTGCAGAGGTCCTAGCAATCCTCTGGAGCCTAAGAGCAACCCTGAACTGATCCACAGGGTTCACACCCTTCTTCCTGGCCTATGGAGCTGAAGCAGTACTACCCTCCAACCTCAACCACGGCGCCCCAAGAGTAAAGGCGTTCGACTGCGACCGAGCCACGGAGGCTCAGCAAGACGCAGTCGACCTGCTCGAGGAGGCCCGTGAGACAACCGTTATCCGCTCTGCTCGCTACTAGCAAACTCTCCGTAGGTACCACGAAAGGAAGATCAGGAGGAGGATCCTCGAAGTCGGTGATCTCATACTCCGGAGAACCCAATCAACAAAGGAGAAACACAAACTCTCTCACCATAAGAAGGACTCTATACGGTGACCGAGGTGATCTGGCCGGGCGCCTACCGACTGAAGGACGACAATGGCAACGTTCTCACCAACACTTGGATATTGAACAACTATGTCGTTTTTCCCCTAAATTCGGTCTTACCGCTTTTATTCAACACTTGCTCCTATAAAGCACCCTAGCCCAAACACTTTCAGCCCGGGTCGCTCGGGGGCGCCATGAGGGTACAATACTAAATACTACCTCTCTTTTTTACTATCACGTGGGAAAAACTTTTTTCCTGAATGAAAGAGCATTCCATTCCTTTGATTACCCTACGTGACTTTGTTCTTACTCCCGACTGAGTGCACCCCGCCACGACCTACGGTTACGAGCAGCCGAGCCTCGTGGGCTATGCCCAGGTTCTTAAAAGTTGCAGCCTACGGAACGAACGGGTAGGTGCAAAAAAGAAAGGATAAAAACAAAGCTATCCTAGGATAAAAACAAGGAACGGATAGTGATTCTATCACAAAACAGAACTAATGTATTCATTGATACATAAACTGTTCACACGGGGGCTCCCTCGTGAACTTAACGATTAGATTTGCTGACTACTTCTACTCAAAATACTACTGTGGCCGCTCAGCGGCATCAGCTAATGCCAAAGGAGAGGCCACGACACATGCCGCCGGACATAACCGCCGCCGCAAGGGCCCCGCTCCCTCGACTTTGGCGAGCACAACCAGTACCTCAAGGGTATCGCACCCATAGATGCTCAGCAGAAGAACATGGAGCTCCTAACCTTCTCATGTAGTCGAGGTAGCTCCTGGAAAGGAACGCTGCCCACCGAGGTCTAGCCGCCATGGCTGGAAGATATCTCATCAAACTTTATGAACTGGCCAACCTGAGCAGCTGCAAGGGTGAAACCTCCCACCGACGCAGTCCCAAGCGTCTTCATCTTCGACAAGGCTCACCCGGAGAAGACTCACCGGAAGGAGTCCATGTGCGGCTCGATCCCAACAAAAGCCTCGTAGACGGTGACGAAGTCGACGATGTACGGCACCCTCCAGTGCGCCACCTCCTTTGGCAGAAGAAGCCCCTTCTCGACGAAGGCGGCCAGCACCATCTCATCTATGTTGGGTAGCCTCCAACTCGACATTGCGCTCCGGAATCACGAACGGGTCTGTGAGTTCTCCTTTCCCTCTCCCTTCCCCTATTTAAAGAAGAGGCAGAGCAGTTGAGAAAGGGCGAAAGGATTGGGGCGAGAAACCCTCTCCCTTCCCCCATTCAATGTGGATGGGAAACGATGGGACGCGCCCTGACCAATGGGACGCACCCTGCCCGACAGAACGGCACCTAGTCAGACGGGATGTGGCCTGGGTATGGCACGAGGACCAACCACGGGGTCTTCACCCAGGAGAGACCATCAGGCTTCCTGAGTCCATCGGACGGCTCAGGCAAACACCAAGATATCAGTAAGGAGCAGAGGGACACCCCATGTGGGCCATGCTGACTCCATCACGAACGACGAGCATGAATCCCAGTCGGACATGTCCGATTGGAGCTCCTCAAACCCTATAACTCAAGTCATCAAGGTAACATTACCAACCCCTAATATTTCTTTATATAATCATTCATACATCCATACATGCATTCATTCATTCCATACACCCGCACCCCCAGACGATTCTACCCAAATCGCCCAGGGGCTCGGGGGCTAAGGCATTGCATATGCGGTTAAATGCATCACAACGCTCCGTGTTGCGTCCTGAAGCGGTAGTTGCCTCATTCGGCATGAGCAATGAACGATCGGGGTTCAAAGGCCAGCCCATGAAAGGGCTCGAGGCCGCCTCATGTCAAACAGAGCTAGGGGAGAAAACGCAGATGAGCCCCGAGCTGCCCTCGCCCAATCTACCCCAAAGCAGACTGGGTCATCTCAACCTTCTCATTCGATCCTAAACCTCTGCCAAACCCATAGAATCTCCATCGAGGGGAGGCCAGTGGGCCACCTAGGTTGCAAGTTAAGGAGCAGTGGAATGTCACATGAGGGCTATGCCGACCCCATCATGAATGACGGACCGGATGTCACTCGATCATACCTGTTAGCGAGCTCACCGAGCACGTCACTCGAGCCCAAGCCATCGAGGCAAGCGACGTTAGCTCAGCCCCTCCGGTTGTAAGAAACCACGAACAGGGTAACGCACAAAACTCAATCGACCCCTATCAAGCCCAACAAGGCTTAGGGGCTCAAGACACCTAAACTACCTCGGCTGTGCCCGATGCGTGCGCCTGACGCCGGGATCCATGAGCTCTGTCTCGCTCAATCCCTAAACTGCCTCGGCTGCGCCCGACGCATGCGCCCGAGCCAGGATCTGCGAGCTCCATCTCGCTCGATACCTAAACTGCCTCGGCTACGCCCGACGCGTGCGACTGACATCAGGATCCATGAGCTCTATCTCACTCGATCCCTAAACTGCCTCAGCTGCGCCCGACGCTGGATCCGTGACTCTGGCTCACCTGATCCCCAGATCCATGAGCTCCGTCTCACCCCGATCCCTAAAAACCACCTCGATCCCTAAAAAGCCCGCTGACAAAACCCCCTAGGCGATACAGCCCGAATCGCCCGGGGCACGGGGGCTACACTCGTGGGTGCGCTCGCGCGCACTCGCCGTCAAGACAGAAATCCCCTAGACGATTCTACCTGAATCGCCCGGGGGCTCGGGGGCTCCTGTTGGGTTCATAAACCCGGGGTCCCTCATGGACCGGCTTCCCAACAAAGGCTCGGCGCAGCAGACAATGTTGCGAATGACACGTAACTCCTGGGTCATCCCAAACACCGAAAACAAAAGGCCAGAAGGACAATCCAATCTCCGACCAAAAGGCCTGGCCGAGGAGGAACGGCGCTCGCCTCCGACCCCGGCCCACCTTTCTAATCGGAAGGCCTCACAAAGGAGGAACAGCGCTCGCTTCCGACACCGGCCCACCTCCAGACGGCCTCTCCGACCGTAAGGCCTGGCTGAACACTACTCTCCGACTCCGACCCGTGTCTTCGACCGAGGTTGCGCCGAACCCCTACTCCTTCGACTGACACAATCAGAGCCGACAGGGACCAACCGACCGGGGACGCCCCCTCAGTGTGGACCAGGGAACAGATGGAAAAAGTAAGGCAGGGCACCCAAGTCAACCACAATACCAAGGAACGTACCCTGTACACCTACAGAAACAGTATGAACAGGGCATGTCAAAAGGGTACCCTACGACCTTCCTGGCATATCAGAGCCCAAGCAGTGTTGTGGGCATCGACATTTGCCCTACAGTGTTGTAGGCGCCATCAACTCCCATACTAGACAAACATGGTAAGGCTCCCCCCACATGCCTCTGGGCATCAACAGTGTTGTGGGCACCGGCATTTACCTCACCAAGTGAACACGGTAAAACCCCTCACATGCCTCTGGGCATCAATAGTATAGCAGGCACCGACATCTGCCATACTAGAAGAAGACGACGCTATAACAGAACTGTCGGGGACCTTATACCGGGGTACCCAACGAGGTGGAACTAAGAACCATCAAACATTGACACTTCCGGTCAGACAAGAACACTAATGCGCTTCTTGCCTGAACGATGGAAGATCGGTTCTGCCTCACCCGACCACCGAGGGCTCGACTCCACCTCGCTCGATGGTTAAGGGCTAGACTCTGCCTCGCTCAACCCGTGAGGGCTAGGCTCCACCTCGCCCAACCCCCGAGGGCTAGGCTCCGCCTCGCCCGATGGCTAAGGGTGGGCTCCGCCTCGCCCAACGTCCGAGGGTGGCTCCGCCTCGCTCGACGCCCGAGGGTGAGCTCTGCCTCACCCGACGACCGAGGGCCGCCTCACCCGATGGCTAAGGGCGGGCTCCACCTCGGTCGACATCCGAGGGTGGGCTCCGCCTCGCCCAACGACCGTGTTCTGGACCCCGCCTTGCCCGACAACTACACCCTGATCCTTCATAAAAGACGAGCACAGGGTACGATAGGACATTTGAGGCAACCATGGTACTGAGGGCCATGCCCTACACGCCTGCAAGAAGGCACCATCAGGATACGATGGGACGGGCACTTTAAGCCCTTTCTGACATAACAGTACCCGAACAGTATTATGGGCGCCGACTTTTGGCCCACAGTGTTGTAGTCCCCGCCTTTAGCCCTCGGGCGTGGATACTAACACAGGCATACGACAACCGCTACAATCCAAGGGAAAACTTACATCATCTATAGTAACAGGCGTATAGTCGTCTCCTTGTCCGCTCCCCGCAGAGTTATGGTTCGGCGCCCTGACACCCCGCACCGTCTACCGGGGAGGACGGGACGTAACCACTCGCTGAAGCAAGGCCAGGGTGTGGCCCTATCTGGGTTAGTGGACGTGCCATCCCTGGCATGGTCTGCCATGACAGCGGTATAGGCTCAAGGGAAGGGAAAGCTTGGCACCTTCAAAGGGCGACCTCCACCTTAGGTTTTTCCTCTTTCTCCCATCTGTAAACCCCCTGCTCCCCCTTGGTCTATTAAAGGGAGGGCAGGACACCCCACGAAGGGGGATCAGTTCAACACACACAACACATCACGCACGCAGCCAAGCAGCAACCGAGCACTTGGTGTCCTTTCCACCATTCCATCAGAGACTTGGGACCTGTCCCTCTCTCGACCGTTTGTACCCCCTACTACGAACCCTTTTCGGTACAAATAACACGAGCAGCAGCAGACTGGATGTAGGGACATTTAGCCCAAACCAGTATAAACCTTGTGTCCTTTAGTGCACCATCCGGGCCTAACGCACAACAATTATAAATTTACTAGCCGGTGTTTGTTCAAAACACCGACAGTTGGCGCACCAGGTAGGGGCCTTTGCGCGTTCCAAACCAGGCCACGGATGGCTAACCACGGCATCAGCTGGGTCCTAGGCACACATGTGTGCTTCAAGAGCCAAGACTTCATCGTCACGGTGGGAGGAGAGTTGGTCTTGGCTCACGTCGCCATCCAATCTCTCCCCTCCATCGGCCTCAACCACGAGAGGCTTGGGCGCCAGCTCGACATCTCCCTCAGACCTCAGTAGTATAGGGAGGACCAGCGTTGCCTCACCCTTTCCAACACCAACGACATAACACGGTCTTTCGGAGGAGGATCCCTCTCTATAGAACGCCGCGTACAGAACTCCCCGATAGCGCTTCCGTTCGGTCTCTGCAACACTACGGCAACCGTTAGCCACCTTGTGGCACGACGCATGGTTCAGCCACCTGTGAACAATGAGTTCATAGGGATGATCGAAAGCATCATGGAATCCCTCCATGGCCTCCTCGTGGAGGACCCAGGGTCGGACTCTGGTTCTAGCTCCAGCAAGGGAAGCCATCACCTCTCTCGGGACTGCGTCATGATGGGTACCACCGATAGGCACGCCGAAAGCGCATCCAAGAAGGAGGTTACCCCAGCAGGCAACTCAGCGATGGAACCGAAGGGAGAACAGCGGCCCCATCCCACGTAGGGGTGGAGCAGCTAAAAGCCCAAAAGCGAGAGATCAATGAAGCCGGACAACAGCTTGTGCGGGAATACGCGTTGGTCAATCGGAAAATCGAACGCCGCGGAGACGGTGGGCACGCACACGCCTTGGCCCGCGACGTAAACCGAAGGATCATCGTCGACGATGAAACCCTTCCTAACTTCGCTCGGGTGAGCCAGAACATTGCCGCCACAACGGCCTTGCAACATGGCCTTCCAGAGGCCACAACGCCTGAGGATCGCCGGGCCCACCGTGAAATTCGCACGCTGCTCGAGCGTGCGGTGGCACAGCAGGCGGAGAGCTCATTGTCTCGGCGATATGAGCTCGACACCAGCCAGCGCACTCTGTCCGTGCACCCCGCCAGGGACGCATCGGTCCACCAGACACCACAAGGCGGCAGGCAGCGTGCCGCGGTCCCGGTGCATCAATGCCTTGGCCACAACCGCGACGCACGCAACACCCTCGACGCCCGCAGACGCACCTACAGTGACCCGAGGGGAGGAGCTCATCGCGGCTATCATCCTCGACGCGGCGGACGCTACGACAGCGGCGAGGATCGAAGTCTGAGTCTTGGCCTGCCAGGCCCTCAAGCCTTCGACTGGCACATCTTCAACGCTGCTTTCCCGCCAAGGTACCGACCGCCTACCAATATCCCTAAGTACTCTAGGGAGACAAACCCCAGACTTTGGCTCAAAGACTATCGGCTTGCCTGTCAAGCCGGTGGTGCGGATGATGATGATTTCATTATTTGCAACCTCCCACTGTTCTTGGCCGATTCGGCCCGAGCATGGTTGGAACACCTACCATCCAACACCAACCAGAGTTGGGCGGATGTAACACCCTAAAAATTGCCTCTTTTGAAATAGAGTTTAAATGATTTATTTATGAATTTTTGTGCTCATAAAATATAGGAAAAATAAAAATTTTCATTAATTTAAAATTCATTATAAGGTAGCAACATGTTTGAAGCATACATGCCATTGCATTTGATTTTATTGGTTGAGTGGTGTTAATTGAAAAGTCAAAATGGTTAAAATGCTCTTGAAAATGAAATTAAAAATGGCTTTGAATTAAAAGAAAAGAAAGAAAAGAAAATTAGAAAAAAAAATAAAAGAATTTAAAAAGTTATTCTCGGAAAACTTACCCAAAATTTGGTTCATTTATGTTTGAACTAAAAAGTGCATTTTGAATCGTATTTATACACGATTTGGTTCGTATTTGAAATTGTTTGAATTAAGAAAAGAAAAAGGATTTTGAAAATCTTCCTTCCACCTTTTTCACCCCAACTGAGAATCGGCCAGTAGCCCTCCCTTCCCTCCTTCCCGTTTTCCCCACCTCGGCCCATTTGCTTTCGGTGGCCCGATTCCTTCCCCTCCCTTCCTTTCTTCCTTTTGGCCCACTCACGGCCTTTCTCGGCTCCGCTCCGCCGCTGCCAGTAGCCCACCAGTATGCCCCCAACGCCTGCCTTGCCATTCGCTCTCTTTCTCCTTCACTCCTTCTGCTGGGGGCCCGCTTTCAGCGCCCTTGTTTCCCTTTCCTTTCTTCTTCCCCGTGTTTCCTTTCTTCCCCGGCGCTTTCCTTCTCCAGTCGCCGCCGATGGCGTGGCCATGCACGACAAGCCGCCAGTGCGCCGCACCCGTATGGAAGGCAACCAAATCACCTCAGCGCGCCCCGCTCCCCTTCCTTGTACGCCGCAGCCCGCCCGCCAATAAAAACCCGAGCCGCGCCCTCGTCTTCTCTCTTTCCCGTCCGCTCGAAGCTCGCATCTCCGCCGCCGTAGCTCCGCCGTTCCGGTGCCTCGAACCTCGACGCCGATGTGACCCTGAGCTTCGCCTTGTTTCACCGCGCCCGTAGGTATCACCGATTTTGTGTTTTGGCCTTCTTTTCCTCGGATTCAACCTCACCCGCGTCTCCCTCTCTCTCCAGCCATCACCGCCGTCGTCGACCCGCCATTTGGAGGCCTTCCAGACGCCGCAGACCTCTTCTTCTCGACTCGCGGTGAGCTCCTACTGCTCCCCATGCCTTCGGTTCATCAAATAGGGCCCTAGAACGACGTATTGGCGAGCTCCGAACCACCGGCCATGGCGCCACCACGAGGAACGCCACCCCGACGAACTCCCCATTCCCGTTTTGGTACCCTACCGACTTCGCAAGCGCCTGTAGATTGTTTCTGTGTATTCGGATTCGATTGGGATGGCCGGAATCACCGCCACGGCGTCCACCGCCGAGCTTGGCACGCCGCCGGTCATGGTGTGGCCACGGGAGTCATCTTCTCCGGCAAACCTTCTGTGTACTTGTGCCAGCACCGTTAGATCTAGCACGAACAGCCACGATTAGATCTTACCCTTTCGGATCATAACCGGTCCACCGTGGCCATGGGCTCGGTCCACCGCGCCAAGTCAGCGCGCGTCCACCGCACGCGTGGCACACCGCACCAATCCCCGGCCGCCACGCGTCAGCCCAGTCAGCAGCCGGGTCAAACCCCCAGTCAAAGCCGCGCCCGTTTTGCAGATTAGCCCCCGGAGTTTTAAGAAATTAACCCGCAGTCCGTGGCAGTTCAAAAGAATTACAAATCCGTCCTGTTTTTATTCAGTTAGGACCCTGTGTTTTCCAGAATTAGTGTGCCCAGTCCAAAATACATTTAAATTCAGAATTTTAATTGTTTTAATTCAAATTTGAGTTCAAATATTTACAGGAATGCCACTGAATCTTATTTCATGCGTAACTTTTGCGTTTTAAGTCCGATTTGATCCGTTCGAATTGCGTTAGGACCGTATTTATGTTTTCTACATATTTATACTACTGTTAGGCATGTTTTCAACACTTGAAATTCATGGGTAGATTTAATCTATTATCTAACTAAAGTAAAACTTGTTTAAATCATAACTTATTCATTTTAACTCCGAAATAGTCCGTTCAAGTTGCGTTAGATTCATAGCAACGAGATCTATGCGTTAATTATAGTGTTTACTACATTACTATTTCATAAAAATCATAGTTTAAATCATATCTTGATTAAAGATTATACAACTGAGTTTTATACATAAAATATGATTTGTTTTACTTTTGTTTTATAATTCAAATCTAAAGTTGACTTAATATAATCTATATTATTTATAAACATCTTTTGTATATGAATTCATATAGTTAACATAAACGAAGCCTATAGTTTCTTTTCCACGTGTTAAGCAAATCTCTCGGTAGTTGTAACTTTTCAACTGTAGCTTCGATTAGCGTGCCTCTCACGACTGTGTGTTCGTAGTGATGCGTAGAATCATATATCAAACTCTTTTACTTATTTTCTATGATTGGTGTACTGTTCTGATATAGATGCAATTGTATGCTATGCATGTATGTGTATGGATGTTTGTGTGGTGTTCTACGATTGTCCAGTCGGTGAGATACACATGGTGATCTAAGAAGAAGAAGAAAGACATCGAAGAATAAAGCTTACCGAAGGATCGGTGTATAAGGCAAGTATAGCATGGGATTATCCTTGTTACCTATTCACATTTAACCACTTAATTCATATTGCATGTGTCTACCTTGGTTGCCAATAAGGATATCCTAGATATTTGATATCTTGTTCCTTGAAAACCTTTGGGATATTGCATGGGATAGTTGTTGCTAGTGCTTAATCAAAACCATGATCTTGTAACTTGACTAATGATATATGCAATAAACATTAAAACATGACTTTTTAGTAACATGGAAGCAGGGGGCTGAAGTGTTTATATGCTTCAGATTCCTCTCCCTAAGGACTTATCTGTAAGCGATCATCCGGGACTTACAGTACAGCTGTGAGGGCCATATGGCTCTGGCTTTAGCTCAGTATGAGGATCTTTTCTAGCTTGTTAGTGGTTACCTTTGAGGCGCGGGGTATGTTTCCTTTGCTGCTAGGAAGTGTGTACCGTGCTGCGATGCCCATGCTTGCCACTCCTAGAGATGGGCCACATACGCCTGGCGGCCCTAACATGTTAGACGAATTCTTTGAAAGGCTTTATAGTGAACCCTGCCGACCTTCCTTGGAAGTGGGTCAAGAGAATAGCTACCTCGGGCGAAAGGGTAAATCACAACTCACAGTGAACGTGTACAAACTCTGCAGAGTATAAAACTGTTATAACAGCCGTGCTCACGGACACGAGCGGCCTTGGACCCTTATGGAATAGAGATGATCACTAATGGATAATGATGATGCTAATAATTGATTGTTTATGCTATACATTAATCATGTTTACCTGATCATGTGTTTATGGGCATGATAAATCCTTTGCCACTCACTTGCTTAAGAAAATGACCTGTTAAAGCTAATCGCAGTAAACCAATGTCAGCCTTTTGAGCCTCATGAACCCCATGATATAATTGTTAAGTACGACATGTACTTACGCTTGCTTTATTTTTCTATACATTGGATAAAAATCCCGGATGGGTACCAGATTGCTAGTTTGGAGGAGTTAGGCTTGTGGTCAACCAGTCAGTCGTCCCTGTGGATTTGGAGTCTTCACCAGAAGATCGGAGTTGCCTTTCCGCTGTCATTACTCTGAGGTTATTTTCCTTTTTACTAATACGTTATGTAATAAGTATTGTCTCTTGATATTATCCTTATTTGTGGCTATATGTGAGATTTGACTTCCTGGGCTCACATATAGTGTGTATCTGGTTTTGTCTTTAAAACCGGGTGCTACAGCGGATCTGAGGGAAATCTTTGTGGGGAACTTCTAGGGCACATACAAGCGCCCTGGGAACCCATGGGACCTCAAGAACTGCCACTAGAAAGCCGATGAAACCCTCCGCGGGTACATCCGGTGCTTCTCCCGGCAGTGCAACGAGCTCCCTAACGTCGCCGACACTGACGTGATAGGAGCCTTCCTATCCAGGACTACCTGTGAGTCTTTGGTTCATAAGCTGGGACGCAAGGGCCCATAAACCACCAAGGAACTCCTAGACATCGCCACCAGCCATGCCTTAGGAGAAGAGGCGGTCGGAGCGATCTTCGATCGTTTCGAGGACAAGGCAAGGCGGGATGAGGGTGCCGGCAAAGGCACCTCTAATCGTTCTGCCAAAAGGAAGAACAAGAAGCAATGGCACAAGGACTCGCTCGTAGCCGCTACTGACTGTAAGGGTGGTTGAAAGCCCACGAAGGGCACTCCGAACCACTTCAAAAAATTACTCGAGGGGCCATGCCCAAACCATGCTTTGCCGGTCAAGCATCTGTACTAGGATTGTGGCCTCATGTGGAAATTCTTGTCTAGAAGCTCCAACAAAGGGGGGCAGGGGAAGGACCCACCCCCCACTGTGGACGACGCCAATGAGAAGGACGACGACTTTCCCACGCCGGATGGCTGCCTCATGATCTTCGAAGGATCAGCGGCCTATGACTCCAAACATCGTCAGAAGGTCAAGCGCCGCAAGGTCTATACAACCAAGCCAGCCATGCCTGCGTTCCTCCGGTGGTCAGAGTCCGCCATAACCTTCGACCGGACAGACCATCCGGACAACGTCCCACACCCAGGAAGATATCCGCTGGTAGTCAACCCGATTGTTGGCCTAAAGCGACTCACAAAAGTACTAATGGACGGAGGCAGCGGCCTCAACATCATGTATGCCAAGACGCTCGACGAGATGGGTGTCGACCGGACAAACCTCTGCCCAACCCGAGCACCTTTCCACGGCATCGTGCCTAGTAAATAGGCCATGCCACAGGGGTAGATCAATCTGCCCATCACCTTTGGGGATCTATTCAATTACAGGACTGAGACCCTCACCTTCGAGGTGGTGGGGTTCCCTAGAACCTTCCACGCCATCCTGGGACGTCCATGTTACACAAAGTTCATGGCCGTCCTCAACTATACATACCTCAAGCTGAAGATGACGGGTCCCCGTGGGGTCATCACCATCGGCACCTCCTTCCAGCGTGCCTACGAGTGCGAAGTCGAGTGCTGTGGTCACACCGCAGCAATCGTCGCCTCCGGAGAACTTACCGCCCTCAGGGAAGAGGTCACCGAAGAAGCGCCCGATGCCAAGAAGTCGACCAGGTCATTCGAACCGGCAGAGGGCTCTAAGGAAGTCCTCGTAGACCTCAACAGCTCCAAGGGCAAAATGGTACGAATCGGTACCACACTATCCTCCGAATAGGAAAGCACGCTCGTCGACTTCCTCTATGACAACAAAGACATCTTTGCGTGGAAACCCTCAAATATACTAGGCATTTAGAGGGAGGTCGCCGAGCACACCTTGAAGATCCACCTAGGCTCTAAGCCGATAAGGCAACGCCTACGTCGCTTCAACGAGAAGAAGCGCAGGACCATCGGTGAAGAGATAGCGAAACTATCGGCTGCCGGGTTCATCAAGGAAGTATACCACCCAGAGTGGTTATCTAATCCTGTTCTTGTGCGAAAAAAGAGTGGGAAATGGAGGATGTGTGTTGATTATATAGGTCTCAACAAGGCATGCCCAAAGGATCCATTTCCTTTGCCACGCATAGACCAAATAGTCAACTCTACCTCAGGGTGAAAACCCTCTGCTTCCTTAACGCGTACTCTGGGTACCATCAAATCACGATGAAAGAGTCCGACTAGCTCATGACATCTTTCATCACCCCCTTCGGATCGTTCTGCTATGTCATGATGCCATTCGGTCTGAAGAACGCTGAGGCTATGTACCAGCGTTGTATGCTCAAATGCTTCGAGGACCTCATCGGACGGACCGTTGAGGCCTACGTTGACGACATCGTAGTTAAGTCCAAATGGGCTAACCACCTCATTGCTGATCTTAAGCAGACCTTTGCAAAACTCTAAGCAAATGGCATCAAACTCAATCCCAAAAAATGTGTTTTTGGGGTCCCGAGGGGCATGCTGCTCGGCTTCATCGTCTCCGAGCGCGGCATCGAGGCCAACCCAGAGAAAATCTCAGCCATCACAAGGATGGGCCCAATCCAGAGCATAAAAGGGGTTCAGCAAATCACAGGATGCCTCACCGCACTTAGCCAATTCATCTCGCGCCTCGGCGAACGAGGTCTCCCCCTTTATCGACTCTTGAAGAAAGCTGACCGCTTTGAGTGGACATCCAAGGCCCGGGAGGCACTTGGCATGGTCAAACTGCTTCTGACAAGGCCCCCGATCCTGGTTCCTCCAAGCGATGGAGAATCCCTCCTGCTAGACATAGCGGCCACCACGTAGCTAGTCAGCGCTGCCCTGGTAGTGGAGCGGGAGGAAGAGGGACATGCCCTTAAGGTCCAGTGTCCTGTGTACTTCATCAGCGAGGTGCTATCCGACTCAAAGACCCGCTACTCCCAAATCCAGAAGCTCCTATACGCCGTCCTCATCACCAAGAGGAAGCTACGCCACTACTTCGAGTCACACCCTGTGACAGTCATAACGTCATTCCCCCTTAGCGAGGTCGTCCATAGCCAGGACGCCACAGGAAGAACCGCAAAGTGGGCACTCGACCTGATGGATCAAGGCATCACGTATGCCTCTTGAACGGCGATCAAGTCCTAGGTGTTGGCTGACTTCATCGTAGAATGGACCGAGGTCTAGATGCCACCGGCGGTCGTCAATCAAGAGTATTGAATGATGTACTTCAATGGATCGCTGATGAAGAAGGGCGCTGACGTGGGGTTGGTCTTCGTATCACCCCTTGGGGTCCACATGAGGTACATGGTCCGTCTCCATTTTCCCTCATCAAATAATATGGCTGAAGATGAAGCACTCAACAACGGTCTACGCATCGCCATCGAGTTGGGCATCCGACACCTCGATGTCTGGGGCGACTCTCAGTTGGTCATCAACCAAGTCATGAAGGAGTCAAGCTGCCACAATGCCAAGATGGTTGAGTACTGCTAAGAAGTCTGACGGTTGGAGGACAAATTTGATGGCCTCGAACTCCATCACATCCCAAGGCGCCTCAATGAAGCGGCTGATGCGCTTGCAAAAGCGGCATCTAGTCGAGAGCTGGTGCCAACGGGTGTCTTCACCATCGACCAACACAAACCCTCGATGCACTACGAAGGGTCAGAGCATGCCGACGATGGCCCATCTAACCCAGCACCAGGGGCTGACCAACCAACGGCTCCGTCTGGCCCCGAGGTCATGGAGCTTGAAAAAGATCCAGCGGTAGAGCCCGACCCTCTAGACGACTGGAGAATGCTCTATCTCGACTACCACCTCCATGACACACTATCGACGAACAAGACGAAAGCTCAATGGCTCGCACGTCGCGCCAAGTCCTTCATTCTTGTAGAGGGCGAACTCTACAAACGGAGCCACACTGGGATCCTGCAGCTCTGTATCCCCATCAAATAGGGAAGACTTCTACTGAGCGACATCCACGGTGGGGTCTACGGTCACCATGCCGCGCCAAGAACCTTGGTTGGGAACGCATTCCGACATGGCTTCTACTGGCCCACTACAGTAGCCAACGCTGAACAAACCGTATGCGCCTATGAAGGGTGTTAGTACTACGCTCGGCAGACTCACCTCCTGGCCCAGACACTCCAGATGATCCCCATCACGTGGCCCTTCATGGTCTAGGGGCTCGACCTGGTTGGGCCTCTCAAAAAGGTGCCCGGGGGCTTCACCACTTGCTTGTCACCATAGACAAGTTCACAAAATGGATCGAGGCTCGACCGATCTCCGTGATCAAGTCTGAGCAGGCCATGCTGTTCTTCCTCGACATCATCCATTGCTTCGGAGTACCAAACTCCATCATCACAGACAACGACACACATTCTGTTATGAAAAACACATCCGGGTCGATTGGACCGCCGTCGCACACCCCTGGACGAACGGGCAGGTCGAGCGCACGAACGGCATGCTCCTACAGGGCCTCAAGCCCAGGATATTCAACCGGTTGAACAAGTTCGGCACACGCTGGGTCACCAAGCTCCCGGCGGTGCTCTGGAGCCTAAGGACAACTCCTAGCCGGGCCACCGGCTACACGGCTTTCTTCATGGTGTACGGTTTTGAGGCCGTCCTCCCAACGGACCTCGACTATGGAGCACCAAGAATTAGAGCATACGACGAACAGGGAGCCGAGGCATCCCACAAAGACGCCATGGACTAGCTAGACGAAACCCACGACATCGCCCTCCTCTGTTCGGTCAAGTACCAGTAGGCGCTGCGTCGGTACCACAACTGATGGGTGCGGGACCGAGCTTCAACATTGGGGACCTGGTTCTCCGCCTCATGTAGAGCAACAACGACCGCCACAAGCTCTCCCCACCCTAGGAGGGGCCATACGTCGTCACGGAAGTACTCCAGCTAGGCGCCTACAAGTTGAAAACCATCGACGGCGAGGTCTTCACCAACGCCTAGAACATTGAGCAGCTACATCATTTTTACCCTTAAATAAACACATACTTTTCCTTATCAGTTTTTGTCTTTAAAAATCTTTGATCTTTAGTGACATCTAACCCCTGCAAATTGCGAGGGGTCGGACCTCACTCGGGGGCTAATATAGGTATGTTTATCTTGCAAAAACTCCCTGTGTTATCTTTGCAAACATTCTCCAAGTTTTCCATTTCTCTCATAACAAGTCCTAAGGGCTAGGATTTCGAGAACAAAATCTGAGTATACGGCCTCAATGGAACGGCCACAATGGAATGGACTGTGGGAAACCCACGCCCCAACGGCTATAGCCTCCTTGCTCACCAGCGTGATCATAATTGATTCGCCCGCACTCCAAGTTTCTATGACCTGAACCATGGGAAGGATCGAAAGGCACCAAAACCTCTTCTACAAAAAGAGGAAGCTGAAAAGCTGTTTGTCGTAATGAAAGATGAAAATTTGTTCATTTTTGCACAAATTCACCGCTTACAAAGTGATTTCATCATAAAAAGGACTAATGTATT
Organism: Miscanthus lutarioriparius; assembly: GCA_904845875.1. Lineage (NCBI taxonomy): Eukaryota > Viridiplantae > Streptophyta > Magnoliopsida > Poales > Poaceae > Miscanthus > Miscanthus lutarioriparius. The sequence goes on along the minus strand of CAJGYO010000902.1, from coordinate 71,939 downwards.
CATAAATACAAAAAACTGTTCACTCGGGGGCTCCCCCCCACAACTTATTTGATTATAGTTTCTGCCTAGCTCTACTGTGAGCACTGCTATGGTCGCCACGCCATGCTCTCCATCGGCGACATCCTACCGCTCCGCGGGATCCTCAAGGGCGCCGTCATCTACAACGTCGAGCACCACATCGGCGACTGTGGTGCACTCACCGGGGCGTCCAGAGACTACGCCATCATCATCAGCTACAACCCTAACAATGGCACCTCCGCCGGGGCGTCCAGGGACTACACCATCGTCATCAGCTGCAACCCTAACAGTGGCACCTCCGTCGGGGCGTCCAGGGACTACGCCATCATCATCAGCCATAGCCCTGACAACGGCACCTCCGCTGGGGCATCCAGGGACTATGCCATCATAATCAGCCGCAACCCTGACAACGACGCTCAGGCGGGGGGCGTTCCCCGCCGAAGAAAGGCCGCCACGAACGACGGCAAAACCAACGACGCTCAGCACCCTCCAGTGCACCTCCTCCTTCAGCAGAGGTGGCCTCTTCTCAGTGAAGGCGGACAGCACCATCTCATCTATGTTGGATAACCTCTAGCTTGACATCACACTTTGGATTCACGAATGGATCTGTGAGTTCTCCTCCCCCTCGCATTACCCTCTCTCACTTAGGAATCGCCGCAACATACGAATGTGCTCGGCGAGAAGGAAAAAGGAGGAAAGGTAGCGGCTCAAGAACAGGCGAAGGAATGGGATGAGAACTCCCTTCCCTTCCCTATTTAAGGAAGAGGCGCGGCGGCTGAGGAAAGGCAAAAGGTTGGGACGGAAAACTCTCTTCCTTCCCTTATTCAATGTAGATGGGAAATCGATGCCGACGGGAATCCGAGGGGACGCGCTTGAACCGACGGGACATGCCCTAGTCGACGAGACGTCGCCTAGTCAAACAGGATGTTGCTTGGGTATGGCCCGCCACTAATGCACGCCGGGCGTGAGAACCAGGGCACACCCTCATGCAGGCGACTCTCCGCTTCCCCAGGTAGGACCATGGAATGACCCAACGACGGAACCCCTATCCAGGGGGGCCAACGGGCCTCCTGGGTCGATCGGATGGCTCAGGCGAAACAACGGACGAACGGCCGCTAAAAGATAAGCACCTCTGTTTTCTTACTTTGCGCGTTAATTTCATTACCGAGTTTCTGACCCCAGCAACGGCAGGGGCACGGACATCGCTCGGGGGCTACCAAGAGTGTCTACCTGTTTAGACATCCTCTTCACCTGACCCCTCATTATGTTTAAAACTGGAAGCACAGTGTGTGGGTATAAAACTTTGAATACAACTGGACGAACAGCCAGACCTACGCCCCGACGGCTACGGTGTTTTTGTTCACCAGCATAATCGAATTCACAGTTCCCCGCACCGCAAGCTTTAGCTCCCGCCTTCCCGAGAAGGGTTCGAAGGAGTCCTCCTGCAGAGTCTCCTTCGAGGAGAAGTTGTCAGGTCACCTAAATCAATGGAACGGCTCGGATCGCCGCCGAGAGACAAAAACGAAAAAAGGCGATGCTTATGCAGGTTACACCGACCTCGTCGCAAATGTTGGACCCGAACCCCACACGGACATGTCTGGTAAGAGCTTCCCATCACTCATACCACTAGGGTAATGTTACCGACCCCCGCTTTCGTTTCAATGAAGTTATACATTAAATCCATACATCCAAACATTGCTTATGCAAATTACTGCATCCCAACGCTTCGTGTCGCGTCACGAAGCGGCAACCACCTCATTCAATATGAGTGGCTATTGACCGAGGTTTGAAGGCCGGCCCATGAAGGGCTTGACGCCGCCTCGTGTCAAACAGAGCCAGGGGAGAAAAACCGAGATGAGCCCCAGCGGCCTTGCCCGACCCCGCTCAGAAGTGGACAGGGACACATCGACCTTTCTCGTTCGATTCTAACCTTGATCCAAACCCACAGAATCTCCATCGAGGAGAGGCCAACGGGCCACCTGAGCCCATCGAACGGCTCGGGCATCTGCTGGGAGGTAGGTTAAGAAGTAGTGGAATGCCACATGAGGACCCTACAGACCCCGTCAGCAAATGATGGACCTGGATTCCACATGAACATACCCATTAGCGAGCTCATTGAGCACGACACTTGAGCCGTCGAGGCAAGTGTCGTCAACTCAGCCCCTCCGGTTGTGGAAACCGAGGATGGGGTGATGCACGAAATGTGGCCGATCCCTATCAGACCCTAAGGGGCCCAGGAGCTTGAGCCGCTCGATCCGAGATCAAGAGATCGAGGTTCGAAGGCTAACCCACGAAGGGTCTAAGGCCGCCTCGCGTCCAACAAGAGCTAGGGGAGAAAACGTAGATGAGCCTCAGCGGCCTTTGCCCAACCTACATTGAGGTGGGAAGGGTCACCTCAACCTTCTAAGTTCAATCCATCCTCTTGCCGAGCCCATAGACTCCCCATTAAGGGGGAATCTATTGGAAGGCAAGTCAAGAAGCAACGGAATGCTGCCCGAGAGCTTTGCCGACCCTGTCGCAAAGCAGCGGGATCGGATTCCGTTCGAACATCCCCATTAGCGAGCTCATCAGGCACGTCACTCGAGCCGCCGAGGCAAGCGACATCGCCTCAACCCCTCTAGTTGCAAAAAACCGCGAACGGGGTGACAGTCACAAAATGAGCCAGCCCTTGACCGAATCCCCACCACGCGTTGGGGCTCGGGGAAGGCCGGGCCAGCGATAAGACCAAACGCACGATCACGCAGCGATCACCAAAATCCTAAGTAAGGGGTACGTGCGAATGCAAGCATAAGTTCGCTACCCTCGCTCCGGTCTCCAGTAACATCCGGCCCCAGGGACTGCAAGGGGTCGGATCTCACTCGGGGGCTGATAAAGGTATGAGTACCTCCTTTATTTTTTTGAAACAGTCATTACATCAGACATTTTCCTCAAGTCGAGACTGACGGCAAGGTTCGGGGGAACAGATAGGTAAGACTGCAAAAAGCCCACACCCAGACGGCTACGGTAATTTTGCTCACCAACACAATCAAAATTTCCCCTAAACACCTCGGGCCCTACAGTCTTAGCGAACGGAAGGATCGTATCGCATAGACCTTTTTTCGAATGCAAAAGGAAAAAAGTAAGATCAAACGAACGAAACAAAATTGCAAAACAAAGCCACAAATCTGTTTTCGGACACAAAAGTACCGACACTTGTCCACATATTACAAATAAATGTTTATCAAACTTATTCAACTAACTACTTCCTCGAAGGGAGAACCATGTCTTTTAGCCTGTTCACCAGGTTCCGCGCAATGGGAGTCACTGCCTTCTCAATCTCATCCAGCTCGGAGTCCCCATAGCCAGGCGTGAAGCTGAGGCTCATTACCTCCAAGTTGATCTCCCGATCATAATGAGAACGGGCAACAGTGAAGGCTTGGGTGATCCCGGCGTGAAAGGCGTCCTCCTCAAGCTAGCCCACCCACGCCGTGATACCAGTGGCACAAGTCGTAAGGGAGCTGGTCCCCTCCTCTTGCGCCACCTGTAGGTCGTCGCAGACCAACACGACGGTAGAGCACAGGAGATCGTGCTGATCGCTTTCAACCTGAAGAACCCCCCGCACCTCGGTGAGTTCCGTGCTCAGCCCGGCAGAAATTTCCTCAGCCTCCAACCTTTGGGCCACCGCGTCTCCAAGATCCACCCGGAGGGTCCCGGCCTCCCGACGTGCCTCGTCGCGCTCTCGGATGGCCCGTCCGCGCTCCTCGCGGGCCGTGCTACGCTCTGAGCGAAGTTTTTCTTCGGTCCGGCGTAGCTCGTCCCGCTCCCTGTGTAGCCAGATGATCACTTGGGCATCCTAGTTTGCCCTCTACTACAGGGCCGTGGACCTATCCTCGGCTTTCAGCCTGAGATCCCGCTCCATCTCTAGCTCCGCCAGGAGCTCGACAGCCCACTGGCTGGCCTTGGTGTCCTTCTGGAGCAGCTCATCCCGCTCCTTTCGGACCCTGGCAGCTGCCTCCTCATCATGCTTCACCCTCGCCGACAGGTCCTCAAACATGCCATGGATCTCCTCTGCATCCCAACGCGCCTCGGTTTCTCGCTGCTGGGCGACGGCGAGCTAGGCGCTCAAATCTCCACGCAGCCGGGCCTCCTCGGTGAGGCGGTCCCATTCCACCTTCTGCTCTCGGAGGAACCAGGATTTCTCCCGGCTACGAGCATTGAGGGACTAAAAAGAAGACCGTTGTCAAAAATTTAAAAATACATGAAGACAAGAAGAAAGTGAGATGAAAGATCAAGCGGATACCCAACCATTGGGAACGATGATGTCGCGCAGGACAACCCGGGCCTGATCTAGGACACCCATCATCGTCGAGATCCCTTCGTCAAGACTCCCCCGCTCTATGCTCTCGGTAGCATCGTCAAGTGAGAAGAGAGTCGGCATTGGGTCTTGGGGATCCATCCAGTGGAGCGGCGACTCACCCTGTGCGGGCGAGCGGCTACCCCCTGACACCAGGGCCGAGGGTGACCACCTTCTGGTCCTCTCCACCACCGCCACGATGCCCAGAGACCCTCCGGCTGTGTCCTCCTCTGTCTGGTCCGCCTCGGGCACCGTAGCCTGGGTTGCTGGTGGCGCGGATTGTGCCGCTCCCTCGGACGCCACCGCGGCTACATCCAGCTGCGCTGGGCTGCTCTCAGTCGCGGTCACCTCTGCTTGGGCCTCCGGTGGCATGGATTGCGCTGCTCTCTTGGACACCACCGTGGCTGCATCTGGCTGAGCCTGGCTCGTTAGGATTAGGGACCCTCCGGCCGTGTCCTCCCCCGTCCGGCCCACATTGGGCGCATCACCTGGGCCGCCAGAAGCACGGATTGCGTCGCCCCTCGGACGCCACCATGGCTGCTCCTGGCTTGACGCAGTCGTGGCCACCTCCACTGGCAACGCCGAACCCTTAGCTTGCGGTGCCACACCCGCCATGGAGGACACCACCAGCATGGGCGACAGCTCCGTTCACTCTGACATAGATGGCGAAGTCACCTCCACCGCCGCCTGCTCGGCAACCACCGAGGGTGCGGGCGCCACCGCAGGCGGCGCCAGATCGACCAAAGAGGCCGCAACATCAGTGCCACTCTAGCCCAAAATAGGAGCGACATCGGGCAATGGTGTTCATCCCGCCTAAAGGGCAAGGCTCTTCTTGGGCGCCAGCCCCAAAGAACAGCCCCGTCGCAAGAATCTACAAGAGGTAAAAGGCATAAGGTCAAAACAGAAAAATAAAAAGGGGGGAAACAGGGGAATCAGTGACCTACTCTGGCACCTTTGGGCGGCGGGAATGTTTTGGGGACGAACACCCAGACCCCTGCTCCAACTCGTCTGGGTGGGACCGTTTCGAGCCTGCCCCCTGCTCACGGGCAGGGGGCTCATCTCCCTTATCTCCGAGGGCGCGGCGACGGAGCTGTCCCTCTCCACCGATGCCTCGGGCATGGCGGCAGATCCGTCCGCCCCCATCAGCTCATGGGGCACAGTGGCAGAGCCGCCCCCCTCCATCAGCACCTCGGGGGTGGAGGCAGATTCGCCCCCTCCCATCCACCGATCCTCCGCCGGCACCCCGGGTGTGGCGGCGGATCCACCGACTCCCACCGGACCCAAGGGTGGGCCCGGCTCCGCTAGCCTCACGAACTCACTTCCCCCCACGTGGAACGAGAAGGGTCCCTGCATGGATAATTGGGTGCCTATCAGCGAATCTTTGCCCTCCAGGACATCCCAATCCACGTTGGCGGCTACCTCATCGTCGTCGTCGTCACTTCCTATCTCCTCTCCTCGATCACGTGATTGCTGCTTCCGAAGCATCTCCTTCTTCTTGAGCTCCCTCGTCCTTTTGTCCCACTCGGTCGTGGTGCGATTCGCTGCCGCCAGGATCTGGTCCTTCGGCAGCGGAGCTAGGCTATCCCCGAGGACGAGTCTCTTCGGCTAGTCCCGCTATCCCAAGGTCAACATCATGGGGTCAGAAATTCAAGTGAAGAAAGGGCGCGGGAAAGGGGAACTTACAAAATCGAAAAACCTCGGTTCTAGCCGCATTAGAGGATGTCCCGGCACCGGATATAAGAAGTCAAGGACAACGCCGGTGGTGTCCTTCGAGGGCTCCATCGCCTCCTTGATCTGCTGTGCCACTTCGGTGGGGGGAGTGCTTTGTTGGTGAGCGTCGTCCCTTCAAGCGACGCCCCGGGCACCATCAGGTACAGGGGGAGCGCGCGGCTCATCAGCGGCGCCACCCTCCACATGTGGTAGGCGCCGATGATCCCCGATCCCTTCACACCCCTATCCTTCAGAATTTGGAGGACGACGAGATGGTCCTTGATCCTCTTCTTATCTTTGTCCGGGACACCCCACTTCCACGACCCCGGGACCTCTTCGATGAGGCACCCGAAGTACACCAGCAAGGGGGCGGCCACGTCGTCCTTGACGTAAAACCACTGTGAATGCCACCCCTTGTTGGAGGTCGATAGACGCATCAACGGGTAGTCGTTCGCTCGGTTGTTGCGCAGATGAACGCTGGCACATCCCATTGACATGCTCAGCTCTTGCTTCCCGACCCACTTCTTTGACAGGTTGACGGCAAAAAAGTGCCACCACAGATCAAAGTGGGGACTAATCCCCAGGAACCCCTCACACAGGGCGACAATTGCCGCAATATGCTGGATCCCATTGGGATTAAGGTGTTGCAACTCCACTTGGTAGTACTCCAATAGCCCCCGAAGAAACTTATGAGCAGGTACGGCGAATCCCCGCTCATGGAAGAGAGCAAACGACACAACATACCCTTCGGGCGGCGATGGCTCGTCCTCATCACCAGGTAGCCGCCACTCCACGACGACGGACAACGGGCAGAGGAGGCCACGGCGGACGAGGCCCTCCAGGCGCTGAGGGGTAATGTTAGATATGCACCACGACTCCATTGAAATAGCAGGAAAGAAGGTGGCTGTGAGCTCGATGGCGGCGGCGATGCGGATGCGAGCTTGAAGGCGACAGCAATACGGGTGCAGGAGGCTCAGGCGATTGGCGGCGGAGGCTGTAGATACAAAGGTGAGGAGGCGAAGTACAGAACCCTGGGGGTGAACCCTGTGGTTTTATAGGGGCGATGGATGCGAGAAGGGCAACCGTCCGCCTCGATCTCTGAGCCTGCCACGACACACCGCCGTGTCATGTCGCGGGATACGCGCCCGCGATCCCTATCCTTTCCCACCAAAATCGCGCCGGATGGTTCACCTTCCCAAGCGGATCGGATTCTTTTCCCGCAGAGGGGATACGGGTCAAAAAGTTTCTTCTCTAGCCCGTCTGGGCCCAGAAAGTCCAAGGGTCGGACCGACAGTCTCGACGGCCGTTCCAACGAGGGATGGGCCTGCGAGCGACTAAGACGCAGGTACACCAGCATCCGTGGGGCCTTGATCCACAGTCGAGCCCCAGCCAGGCTGACCCTCGACGAAATCCCCGCGAATGGGATACCAGGGTTCCCTCAAAACTATCTAGTTGGCAAAAAACCAAATCTCACAGCCTTACCCGCGAAGGGTCCAAAATTACCCCCCGAGCGATTCTGCCCGAATCACCCGGGGGCTCGGGAGCTACACCCGTCGGGTGCGCTCGCGCGCACCCTCTGGCAAGTCAAAACACCCCCGGGTGATTCTGCCCGAATCACCTAGGGGCTCGGGGGCTACTATCGGGGACCTAATACCGGGGTACCCAACGAGGTGGAACTAATAACCATCAAACATTGACACTTCCGGTCAGACAAGAACACTACTGCACTTCTTGCCCGAACGACAGAAGATCGGTTCCGCCTCGCCCGACCACCAAGGGCTAGGCTCCACCTCTCCTGATGGCTAAGGGCGGGCTCCGCCTCACCCGACATCCGAGGGCGGGCTCTGCCTCGCCCGACGGCTAAGGGCTAGACTTCGCCTCGCCCGACGCCTGAGGGCGGGCTCCGCCTCGCCCGATGCCCGAGGGCCGGACCCCACCTCGACCGACGACTGCACCCTAATTCTTCATAAAGACGAGCACAAGGTACAACAGGACATTCGAGTCAACCGCAGTACCGAGGGCCATGCCCTGCATGCCTGTAGGAAGGCACCGTCAGGATACGATGGGACGAGCACTTTAAGCCCTTTCCGACATAACAGTACCCGAACAGTATTGTGGGCGCCGACTTTTGGCCCACAGTGTTGTAGGCGCCTCCTTCAGCCCTCGGGCACAGATACTAACACAGGCATACGACAACTGCTACAATCCAAGGGAAAAACTCACATCATCTACAGTAACAGGTGTATAGTCGTCTCCCCATCCGCTCCCCGCAGAGTTATGGTTCGGCGCCCTGACACCCCGAACCGTCTGCCGGGGAGGATGGGACGTAACCACTCGCTGAAGCAAGGCCAGGGCGTGGCCCTGTCAGGGTCAGTGGATGCGCCATCCCTAGCATGGTCTGCCATGACAGCGGTACAGGCTCAAGGGAAAGGGAAAGCTCAGCACCTTCGAAGGGCGACCTCCACCTTAGGTTTTTTCCTCTTTCTCCCATCTGTAAACCCCTTGCTCTCCCTTGGTCTATAAAAGGGAGGGCAGGACACCCCACGAAGGGGGATCAGTTCGACACACACAACACATCACGCACGCAGCCAAGTAACAACCAAGCTCTTGGTGTCCTTTCGACCATTCCATCAGAGACTTGGGACCTGTCCCTCTCTCGACCGTTTGTACCCCTACTACGAACCCTTTTCGGTACTAATAACACGAGCAGCAGCAGAGTGGACGTAGGAACATTCAGCCCAAACCAGTATAAACCTTGTGTCCTTTAGTGCACCATCTGGGCCTAACGCGCAACAATTATAAATTTACTAGCCGGTGTTTGTTCAAAACACCGACAAGAACCGTCCAAATTATAAGAGCACAAGTACAAAAACGATCGCCGAAACGATCAAATTCTCACACTTGAGCCCATATAATTATGGTAGTCCATCGAAATCGTGAAGGATTTCAATCCAACTTGCATACAACCAAGATCGTACATGATTCAACATAACACATCACACGTTACAACATTTCACAAACAGTTCACAGATAGATTACAACACTTCGAAGTCATAGTTATTACAAACCAAGTCTTGCAAAGTAGCAGAAGCAAATAGTTTAACTCACACACATGAGTTCAAATACAAGTACCAGCTCGCCGATCACATCCCACAAAAGCATTCGGATAAGATAGACAGAGATCATGCCTGTGATCTAGTCTTCGTCACCTGCAGGGTGGAGACAGTACTTATAAAAGCCCTGATAAAGAAGGTCATCTACAACAAGAGGGAATAAACCCTGAGTACGAGAATGTACTCAGCTAGACTTACCCATCGGAAACCAAAAATAAGTGACACCAAGGATCTTGCATAGCTTAATTTAGTGGATCTGGCTGACACTTTCTTTTTGCAAAAAAGCATAAGTAATAATGATCAACTTTTAACCTGAGCTAGCAGTGACTTTAAGGCATTAACCTGTCATCTATATTAGCACCTGTACTAAGCAATCACTTGATTAAGATGCAAACATTATTAACCATAGCAGGTATAAACTGTGGCAACATTATCATCATCATCCATTTAACCATATCGTTAAATTAAGTGAATCTACGTTGCCGCTGCTCAGTCAAGTTCTCACTATCCGGGAGAGACGGTGACTCGAATCGATTCCTATCCAGCTAAAGGGTATTCCTAACACAAACCTTGCTTCCCCCGTTGGGTCGCAATCAAGTCACCTTTGGTACAACTTAGGAGTCGCGGGTCCGGACAGCGCCGCATTCTCAAGGGCGACACTCTGCCAGGAAGTGCAGGAATTTTAAGCACCTGACCCCTTGGACTCATGCCAATGTCCCCAAGCACATCCTTACTACCTCCAGAATGCGCACTATAACCCCCCGGTTCTCGGCCTGAGTCGAGCTACTAGGCTTCGTGGTCGAAACAACTTATCCGGCCAGCTAAGTGTTAGGCTACGTTCAACATGACATGAGGACGTACAGCGTATCGGTCCTTAAACGACACAGACGGAGTCACTATGTCCAACCCTACACAAGTCTCCACCCGGTCTCAATTCATTATTAATATGGTTCTTTTCTACGATAGAAAATATAGTCAACCGTGACCCACCTCATCCTAAAGCTCGCAGGTGACAGGAAATCACCCGACTTCTACCGCACTAAGCATGGCTAAGTATTTAACCTGTTCCTGAACTTAAATAGGATTCAAGTGCGATATCTGAACAAGGATAGATATATAATGCATCAAGTGTTTTCACACAACTCCTACAACTTAAGGCATCAAACATGTAAAATTGACTCAAATGATATTTATAAAATAGGGGATTAGCATGCACCGGGGCTTGCCTTTCAGAAAAGAGGATGGGCGGTGATCAGGGCACTCGGGCAACTCCTCCTCGGCGGCTACTTCGGCGGCTGCCTGAACCTCAGGCTCCTCCGGTTGCTCCTCCTCTTGGCTCGCTCCCTCGAACTCCAGAAGTGTCACTCCCTCCGGCACACCTATTGCATGTATGCGTAAGATAAATATCATGGATGCACATGAACGAAGTTAGGGATGCTCGAGGAATGTACATGCTTACTACAGTACACATATTCCAACTAAAGCTCTATTCAAATCACTTTCACTTACCAAGTTTAGACAACCTAATATATAATTGGTCATCTTCAGTTAAGGACCTAGCACCTGCACCTAAGCATTTTCTCAAGTTAGCCTAGCACCTAAACAATCAACAAGAACAATGCTACAAAGCATTCACACAAGCATTCATATTTCAGTAAAACTGGGACTATACAGCAGCATAGTAAACTGACCATAACTGGAGATTTACCAATCCCATTGGCATGCAACAAGACAATTTGGAAAGGTTATGAAATTTCCTAAAATTCATTTTTATACCTTAAGGCATGATTCCAACTTTCACCAGGTCAAAATCACTTAACAACAGAAATATGTCCTCACAAGACAGAGAGCAGCCAAAACTGGACTCAAACTGAGAACAGCCATATCTCCTAAACTACTTCGTCAAAGGCCACCAAATTTTAACACAAGCTAGTTTAGTAAGTTAACTACAACTTTTGTATTCACATGATTCCCAGCAAACACCATTATCAAAGCCTAATTCACCAAATGCTATAAACTGTCCAGAATTATAAAAATGCTAAAATTAAATATTTACTTATATGCCAAACATGATTTCTGACCAAACCAAGTGCATCACAAATTCACACATGATATAAGATCACCAGAAAGTAAGGTGTTCACCACCAATTCATTTCTTTTAATGCCTTTCTTAATTTATTTAGTTATTTAAGTGGAATAATGAACATATATGAAAACTACACAGTTTAATCTACAAAAATTACAGTTCATACTACATGCTCCAAGTAGGCTACTGTAAAATTTTCACCCAAAGGTACCAATAGAAACATCCTACACAAAAATAACAAGGCAGCAAGGCTGATTTTGGCCTAAATTAGAAACCCTATTGAAAAGTGTCAAATAACAGAAGCAATATTTTTCTTAGCATCTTTAAGGTACCAGGACAACCTCCAATAAATTTTATGAGCATTGGATTCATATATTAATTATTAAAATTCATACAAGGATCACCTAATTATAAAAGGGAAATTCATAACTCAAAAACTATTCATGAACTGACTCTCAAATTTTTACCAGAGCTTCTACTCATCAAGAACAACTCACCATATAAATTTCATAATTTTTGGAGCACTGGAACTCTAGATATGAGTTAAACAAGTTTGCATTCATTTAAAAACACATTTTAAGTTGCAATTTAATTCTTCCAGAAACTTTACTACAGGTGTTCATGTTATATTTTTCCTAAATACTACACTTCACCAATATCCTAAACAAATTAGAACCACCCAATTTGGATTCACCAAACTAGAGATATGAATTTTTACAAAACAGCACTCAAAATCTGGATTTAAATCACCTAAACCTTACTTCAAGCCACTGACAGGCGGGACCCAGGGAGTCAACAGACCCCACCGGACAGAGACAGTAGAGCAGGGGACACCGTTGACTGCGAGGAATCTTGACGACGGTGAGGTCGCCGGCGACGAGGAGGGTACCACCGTGTCCGCCTCGATCTCCCGCATCGAGTGACCTCCTAAACCTAAACTCTACCGGCCTCTAGGTGCGTCGGCCATGGCGACGGTGGCTCAGCCATGGCGCACAGCGGCGCTCCAATGAACCCCAGCTCTAGATGCCCGGCTAAGGCACGCATAGGCTTCCTAGGACCATGGCGGACCTCCCTACGCTACCGCTACTAGCTGCGGTGAAGTGGTCGAGTGTGGCTGTGTGAGGTCACCGGCGGCGGCCATGGCGCGACGGTGTGCGGTCGTGTTCCGGCTCGGCCGGACCGGCATTGTCGGTAGCGTCTTCACCTGAGCATCTACATGTGATGGAGAAGATGAGACAAGAGCTAGGGAAGGAGGAAAGGTGTCGTGATGTGATGGCCACGACGGACCGCGAGCGCTCCGGTGAGATTTGGCCGGGGCGGAGTCGGCAATGTCGCTCACCTAGGGCTCGACTGGCTCAGTGAGAACGTCGACGAGGTCCGTGAGGTGCTAGCGGAGCTATGGGTGGGATGGTGTTGGTTGTGGTGCAGCGGCGAGCTTGCGCAAGCTCGGCGCAGCAAATGGCGACGGCGGTGGCTTTCTCAGTGGCTCAGGCACGCGTGGGCGGAGCAAATGGAGCAGGGGCATAGCCAGGGTGAGCGCGACGTATACTTGAGGCCCAACAGTGAGCATCCAGGTCAGATGGAGGCCAGCGCGTGGCGTCCACACGTCGAGCATGCCCTAACGCCGGTCGGCTCAGGTGAATCTGAATTTTTCAGATTTGAACTCCATTAGGGGAACTGATAGGGCGAGTTCATCATTCATTATCTCCTAATCCATGATGATCCAGGTTAAGGTGTAGTTGACAAAGTTGTAGTACCAAGTGAGATCTTCAACTTTGCCAATTGGAGCTCGAGCTGGTTCGGCTTGGTTTGGAAGCTACAGGGCTGACAAGTTGAGTACATGAAACTGTTTTTCAGAGTTAACACTTAGAAAAATTGTCTCTGAAATTAGGGGTAAATTTCATGTTGTGATCCAATTTTGAGCATGTTCTACACATTTTCATAGCTTGGCACCTTTACAATTTTTGTTCCGTATAAAATTATCTACAACTTTGCCAAAAGGTGCATTGTCATGCAAAGCTTCTAAGTAACACTTTTTAAAAGGTCAAACAAATTGGTTCTAGGGTTTCCAATTTGGTCAAACCTCACTTAGTATCTACAACTTTGCCAAAAGGCGCATTGTCATGCAAAGCTTCTAAGTAACACTTTTTAAAAGGTCAAACAAATTGGTTCTAGGGTTTCCAATTTGGTCAAACCTCACTTAGGGGCATAATTAGTCAATTTAGTTAACATGAACAGTGCTCCACTATGTACCCTAAGTGTAGTTAAGGTGTTTTAGGGGATAATTAACCACACCACACATTGATCACACCAAAGTCAAGCATCACATGCATTGAAACAAGGAAAAACAAGTGAATTGCTACTTTTGTTTCAAAGCCATGTTTCATGAGTTTGTTGCATAGTACTAACTAACCATGTTTCACTAACGTATATGACATGTTTCAAGAGTGAGTTGCACATGTTGCACTTGAGTGTTGCACACTATCCATTTCATAAAACAAACACACATGGAATATAAAAATATGTTACAATGTTTCAAAAGCATGTTCCAAACAATCTAAGCTCATGAAAGGATGAATGATGCTCATGTTTATGAAATGCAAGTGCAAATGTGGAAGCCAAACACCTGGGGTGTTACAGACGCAACCTCCCACATGCATCTGACATTAACAGTATTATGGGCGCCTACAATCATCTTGTACCCGACAGCGTGGGCAACAAGACTTAGCACACGTACTCTCTCTCTCTCTTATAAGGCCATCCCCTTCATCTATAAAAGGGGATGCGCTTTCTCCCAAAAGGAGATCAGTTCACTTACATCGATTCAACACACCATAGCAGAACCACCAGGTTCAGACCTCGAGCACACGTTCGAACTCTTAGCACATAGCGGAGCTCCTGTCCCTCTCGGTTCTTTAGACTAGAGTCCGACCGGACCTCTTGTACCCCCCATCTTTCTCCTTCTTGTTTGTAACCCCACTGCAAACTTCGAGTACCTAGGCTCAGGAATAAAGTCACCGACCGATTCAAACTGGACGTAGGGCACGTTGCCTGAACCAGTATAAACCCTGTGTCATTGAGTGCTAGGTCACATCCGATCACAACGTACGGCAAAACTATAAATATTTACGTGTTGTTCACTTTCTGCACCGACAGTTAGTGTTGCCGACGACGACACTGGTGCGTTTGCGTGCTGCTGGTGCCGGTGCCGGTGCCGATGCTGGCCTTATGCCCTGGACTCTGGTAGGGTTTTTTGTCGCCAACAATGACACGGCGGTGTGGTGGCAGTGATGATGCAATGATAGCCTTGTGCTTGTGCCGTGGAGCCTGCTTCCTCAACTCTTCCTCAAGCTCCCGTATCTTGCACCGGGCCTCTCTAAGCTCATCGAAAGCGTTATCGCAAACCGCAACGAGGGCCTCGGTTAATCTGATCTGCTGGTTCAACAAACGGTCATGCTGATGATGATGATGCTTCTTGTAATAATGGAGGATTTCCTTGTCGGTGTTGCAGATGCGGCGACGTGGAAAGTAGCGATAAGGCGTAGTAGACAAGTCGTCGGCGTACATGTCACGGAGGCGGTACATGGCCTGGCATGCAGCATCGCGGATCCCAGCGGAAAAGGTGGCCCTTCTACAAGCTGCTTCGATGATCAAAGGCTTATTGGGCTTCTTGGTGGTGTGGATGAGCACTTCAACGCGCCACTCCTCGCGGTCATTCACCACCTCCTTGAAGCCCTGGTACAAGGGGCGCTCTTGGTGCCCCAGATATTGTAGCATCTCGCAAAGAATTTTCGGAGACTCTCCTGCTTTGTCTCCATTGGACTTGTGGGTGGTGATCGAAGCCATCTACAACCAGAAGTGAGTATACATTTAATATGCAAAGTATGAACAGTTAATTAATCACCCGTTTTTCTTTGAAATGGAGATGAAGAACGTTTTTATTATGGTTTATCTTCAATCAAAGCATCTTAAATTTGAGCGATTTTGTTACAAAAGGGTGTCAGCATTTATGACTCCAGTACAATGAAAGTATATTTCATGGTTGGTATCATAGATAGTGTACTTTTCAGTTCTATGTAAATTTGATCAAATTTAAGATTGTTTGATTTAAGATAAAATAAAGTAACTTTGTTTTATCTTCTCTTAATGAATTATGTGCTCAAGCACAATCGCTTAAAATAAAAAGGAACTTGTTTTATGGGACAAAAGGGCAGCGGAAACATATATAAAGATTGCTAACTCCTTTAAAATATCAGCATATCTCCTAGGCAATCTAGTACACATCGTCATGAACGTAGGCTCCAAAGCCTTCCTGTCTGAGCAGTAATAAATTTAGCAACTTGTGACAAAAAAAATAGATTTTTACTAAATGCATTGTTTTTTATTCGTAAGGTACTAAATGCAATGTTAACTAAGGAGCCTTAATATGCATGGTTGATATACTGTATAATAAATCATCTGCTTCTTGATCACCAAATACAATAATAAATGAAAATGGCATAAATGTAATCATAGTACAGAAAATACATCTAGCTCTATTGATAAGTGATGCGCTAGGAAATATGCATCCATCAATTTAGTATACAGACTCTAATCATCACCAGCGATATTAACTATTGGATTTGAAAAAAGTTACCCTAAAATAGCTCCATAATACACCTACATACATATAAATGAGACATAGTGGCGGAGTCAGAAATTATGCATAAGGGGGCCGATCGAAGAATTTCAAAATATGAGAATTGAGTGTATATTATTTGTTTAGATTTTTGTCTTGGGGTTAGGCTCTTATTTTTCTGAATTTATTCTAGTATTTGATGATTTAACCATGCTCGCTATTCTTCACGTAGCAGATGACCGTGTATATCGACAGTGGGGCGCATGTGATGACTCATAAATATTAAAATCTACCTACTTAGTATTTTAGAAGTGCTCATATATGTGGTAGGTGACCGACCGTGTCTGTCAATAACGGGGCACATATGATTACTTATGAATCTTGAAATCTACCGGGTTAGTATTTCGAAAGTGCTCATAGTGGAGTAGGACGTGTGTTTGATCATAGGAGTGCGCGTACATGCATGTACGTACATTTATACTGTGATTCACAATAAAAAGGGATGGTCACCGAATTATTATTGCTAGTTAAATACGTGTTCAATAAAATCTAAAGTATAATGAAACATAAGTACTTTAATAAACCAAAAAATTAATAGATATATCATAATATGGTAAGCAAACAAACTTAAATAAATCAACATATTTTATTCTAATTATATTCTGTGATTTTGTTGTCTAAAAGATATATCAATAAACATTATAACAAGATTTTCTTCATTATATTCTTTTAATATAAAGATAGATTATTTACTATATATATTATATATAAAATAATTTGTATTGTTAGGGGGGCCATGCGCCCCCCCCCCCCCTCCCCCGGCGGCTCCGCCAGTGGATTGTCTACCCCGCTCATACACACAGGCCTTTGTAACTATTTTGTGAGAGTACAAGCAAATAAGAGAAAGATCTATATAAATCATTCCCTATGTACTCATTCAGCCTGCTCGGCTACACTTCTTGCATTTCTAGTTCGTGCTATAATAAACAGCCACAGCCATAGGACTAAAGGAAGTGCAGCCGAGCAGGGCCATTTTATATATACTGGTAACTGTTATATTCAATGCTCGTGAAGTCGATAACTAGGTATCTTAGGATCTGTTTGGATCCCATAACCTAACAACTAGTTGGCTAAAGTTTAGCCTATGAAGATTCAAACAGGTAAACTAGTGGGTAGGCTAGTCCAAGCCTCAATTAGCTATTAGTTCACTGGTCTATCTAACCTAACAATTCATGGCGGCTAAACTTTGTATCAATTCACAAAAAGACACCGCGTACCCCTCGGCGGCCAGACGCGTGCGCGACCCTATCCTCTCTTGCGAAAGTACATATGTTGGTTACATTACAAGATTAGCGACAGAGAAAGGGTAAGCTCGCTACAAGATATATATATATAGTAGTATAATAATAGGATAGGAGTAGTAGTAGCTAATCAGCAAGAGCAAGAAGCACAGCATACCAGCAAGTAAGATCGCAAGGCCTTGCCAGTTGCCACCACCTCAAACCACTGCGCTAGCTGCGTTGGAGCTGGAGCCTGGAGGCCGGCAAAGAATACAACATGCGGCTTCCCGCGGACTTTTAGATCGCAAGAGCCGAAGAAAGGACAAAAATGGCTGGAGAAGAAACAAGAAAGTGCCATGCAAACTTCGCAGGGAAACAGAAACGAAACCGCCCTGTGAATTTGAATTCTAAAAACAAGGAGACGCGGCGTTGGAGCTGGAAAGGGACAAGGAAGGATATTCCGAGGCCGAGGACGTCCACGTCCCGCCGTCCCGGCATCGTCTTCCTCGCCTTGGCCCTTTGGGATACTCATGCTGTATCATATATAGAAGTGTACTCCGTACAATGGAGGATTTTTTCTTGCTAGTTTATTTATAAGATACTCCCTGTGTCCCCGAATAAATAGATTCTTAAAGTTGTCTTAAGTCAAGATTTTTAAACTTTGATTGAATTTTTAGAAAAAAAAACATTAAGATCTATGGTATCAAATTATATCATTAGATTTATCATAAAATATATTTTTATCAGGTGCTCATTTTATGGCATTGATGTTGTTTTTTATTTCTATAAAGTTGGTCCAACTTAAAAAAAATTTAACTAGCACGGATTCTAAAACTTGATTTATTTAAAGACAGAAGGAGTACTAGTTTATTTATATATAAAATACAGTGCAAACAATCAGCAGGCCGGGATGGCACTGGCACCAATAGTTTAATCTAGTCTGTTTGGATCAACTTCTCTCTAAACTTAGAGTTAAAGTCTCCAAACAGATAATCTATAGTCAGCTCTAAACTTTAGCTCATCTTACATTAGAGCCTTAGATCACAAAACTGAGTTAAAGTGCTCTAAATTTTTTAGAGCTCTAGAGTTTAGAGGATGTATCAGTATTATTACACAAGCGACCGTACCACTGTTACAAAGCACACAAGACCATAATAGCAAATCAGTCCTGACCAATCAGCCAGCTGCGCTGTGCAGAGCTGCAAGGCTTTTCCACGGAACACCCGGCCCTCATGGGCTGAGGTTGGCCCATGGAGAGGCCTTTGTTTCGGTTGCTTGGCCTTGCAGGACGACCTCCTCGGAAAGACCATTGCTGATGATACTGAAAGCACCGAACGATACTTCCCAGGGATCATTCATACAACGATTCATATAACAAGCATAAATACATAAATGGAAAAAACAAGAATAATAACAGTCCATGAAAGCAGTAACTATAATTCATTCACACTTTGATTACATCGACTGATGCAACCTCTCCTTTTTTTATACATCACGACGAGGGGGTTCCTTTCACAATTCATTCACACACGATTACTGTTACTAGGTATGTTCGACCAGACTGATGTTACAAAGCACACACAACCACAATGTCCACACTAGCAAACAAGTCCTGACCAACCAGTACACACAAACAGTTATCATACCATATACCACGCATAGTAGATTTCACACCAGACCAGAGGGCACGGGAGATTCTTGAACGGAGGAGGATACCGAGATGAAGGGGGGCAGACCACGAACTCTGGCATTACAGCCAGCTGCGCTGCGCAGAGCCAAAGGGCTTCTCCATATTTTTCCAGTAGCGAGGGACAGAGGTACTGGCATCAACGTTGTTGGCTGGCTTCTTCCCGAGTCCCACACCACCGTCCAGCATGATGGGCATAAAGTTCCCCCCATGCACCCGACCTTCATGGGCTGAGGCCACCACATGGCGAGGAGGAGCCTCCACCGTGTGCATGAAGAAGCTGCGCATGCTTGTTTCGGTGCGTGGAGAACCATCTCCCTCAGAAAGGGCAGCACTACCAACGATGCTGAAACCACCAAACGACACACCACCGTGGACACTGTTGTCATCCACCAGCGGGTTGTGTCGATCGCATAGCCCCTTTTTGCCTCTTGCCAGACGGTCGCAAGGAGCACCGCCTGATCCGAGGTCTGAACCCAGATGTCCCAATGAGCAGCGCCTGCCTCCACCGTGTGACTTGCAGAAGTCGGTGCTTCCCTGCGCGCTCTTTCCACAGCCAGCGAAGTGGCATCACTTGCCCCCACCATGGCCAACACAACGGTCCGTCCGGCCTCTTGCGCTCTTCCTGCATCCTTCAACCGCGCACCTCTTCCCACCTCCATGCGCGACGCAGAACTGGGTCCCACCAAGCACGCTCTTCGTGCAGCCGTCGGCTGAACAACGCTTGCCGCCTCCATGTGCTTTGCAGAATGGCGTGCTTCCCTCTGCACCCTAACAGTCAGGGTGTGTGCATCTCTTGCCGCCACCATGGGCTTTGCAGAAATTGGTGCTGCCCTGAGCTCCCTTCCCGCACCCAGCATACTGACAGCGGTGCCCGCCACCATGAGCAATGCACATGCCTGACCGCCCTTCGGCGCTCTTTGTGCAGTTTGGCTTTTGGCACCTCTTACCACCACCATGCTTGATACACAGGCCCGATTTGCCTCGTGCTGCCCTTTTGCACCCTTCATGACTGCAACGCCGCCCGCCGCCATGGGCTATGCAGAAATCAGTCCGGCCTTCGGCACTTTTGGTACATCCAAGGTGTTCGCAGCGCTTCCCCCCTCCATGGGCTTTATAGAAGATGGTCATGCCCTCAGCTCCTTTGTTGCAGCCTTCTTTTTGGCACCTTCTACCCCCACCGTGGGCAATGCACCGCCCGGATGAACCCCTGGCTCCTTTTGCACAACCTGGCTGTGAACAGATTTTTGTGCTACTGTTGCGTTGCTGTGAACGGACAAACCCAGAAGAAGAGGCAGCTGAACTTTTTGGCAGTAGGAGCACTGTTGGCGCTGAAGGAGCTGGACCTTGAACCTGATTAGAGTTAAATGGGAACGCTTGACTCAGAGAAATCCCTGCCCGGTTAAGAAAGGAAGTCACCATGCCTCCAGATGAATGTCGAGCAGATGTAGATCCTTCATCAACTGTTGGCACTGAGGACATCAAGTACGGATGCACAAACATGTCCTGAGGTGCACTGCTTCTAATTAGATCTGCATCAGTTACATCGGACTGAGATGGAGCCAATGATAACTTAAGATTCAACCGAGGCCTCTCCATAGTCCTTTTAGAATCACAAGCCTGTTTATGCAGCTTGGAAGTACCTTCATTGCAAAGAGATAACTTAAAACTTATGTCGTAGTCCATACATGAGGCATCATCGCTTCCCTTAGCAGAAGAAACAGTGCATCCAGTACCCATGCTCTGCTTGCTGCTGTCTGAGCTTGATGAGTCACCCAGACCTAGAGCCAACTCAGTCCACTTTCTCTTGCAACCTCTAGGAGCTAGCACATCAAGTTGGCTAGAACCAGCTGCTGGATAACTGACGGCTGGAATGGCAGTGCGCTGATTCACAAAGCCGTTTGGATTTGAGAAACTTATAGTGAATGCTGAACGCCCGTGCCTGGGTTCCATTGCTCCTAGAGTAACCAAACTTTATGGGAAGTACCAGCTGGCCTCACTTCTGGGTTAAATAATTGTCAACAAAGCTACCAAGTTAGAAGATCTAGAGAAATTAGTAGGCTTCATTATTTTTTGCACCCTCCACTGACGAACCCTGAAGTATCCCTACGATCCATTATCCAGTGTTGTATGTGAAGTGATGCTATTTAATCACAAGCTGACAACAGTGCTACACTTGTAAGTCTCCAGCCAGAACTCTCATCCAACGAAATGACTGAATCTCTGCAGGAAGTGAACAGAACACAGATGAGATCAGTTCTCATTGAGTTAAAATAATTATGAAGAAAATAAATAATGTATAAAGACTGTAAGAAATATGCAACAAATAGAGACACGTGATACAGCTGAAAAGAAATTGGGCATCACAGTGCATTCAGTTCCATATCTGTAATCAATGTTGACTCTTCATATATGTCATTGGCAAGAATAGAAGGGAGAAAATCTTGTATGCGAAAATGCAATCTTATATTCTTACTGCTCAACCAGAGTTCAACAATAAAAGGTCAGGACGGAAGTCATACTACATAGCCAAAATAATTAACAAGATTGAGGAGTTCTATCATGCCCAGAAAATAGAGCAAGAGACAATGACCAGAGTGTGGTCTAAATAGCTGGGAGCTCTTAGTGAGTTCGAACCCAACGTGGCTTTCAAATGGTTTATACTAAAAATTGAAAATAAAAAACTCAGCATGCAATGTTATGATAAAGAAAGGCGCAAAGCTAAACAACTCAAAATTGTTCCATATGAGACCATACTGCTAAGAGTTGAATCACTGCTAATTTGCGTTGGAAAAATGATCTCAGGCTCATCGATAGGATCATAGGAATGGCCCAATGCTCAGACTGTTGCTCCAGCCCAGTCAAGGGGAGCGCGTAGCTCCTGTATATGTCGCAATCAAGGGCACCCTGAACCAACCGATGGCTGGCCCCCCATCACACAGTACCAATAAGAGGGACAGCTCACACCCAAGGGAACCAATGTTCCTAGGGGATTAGCTAGCCTAACAAACCTCCTAGGATCCGATCTAAGTGGTGCTGCAAGTGACAGGAAGGGCACTGCGAACACCACCATTGGCCGCTGATCTCTACTTCCTTTTTTCTCCCGCAGGAGATCTCTACTTCCTCACCAGCGTTCAAGAGGACGCACTGGTGTCCAGAATGGGCCACCATCAAGATCAACTACCGATGGCAAGTTATGGTTAGATCTTAAACTATGAGAGAGGAGGTCAGAAGATTCGCTGCAAAGGTACAGTCGAATGAGCAGAGCTTTTTACTCCACTGAACTTGCAAAGGCGGGGGAGGATTCTCAACTTGTTGCCAACGAAGGATTAAATAGCAGCGCCAGCTGTGGCACCCCCACCCCGCGACAAGAACCAAAATTAATAGTCGTAATTCGTGAAAGCAAGCACGGACGAAACCGCGGGGCCAACAAGAAGAGAAATTTCGCGCATACTTCGCTACGAGGACGAAAACGAAATCTTCTGTACTCGGTAAAATATGACGACGCCGGCCGAGAGGCGGCGCGCGCCACGAGGGAAGGGGAGGAGAGCGAAGGAGATACCTAGGCGGCAAGGGGGGCGTTCGCGTCGTCGCCGTCGTCCGCGCCTCGGCTGTCCGCGTCGCGGCGGAGCGCAGGAGGGAGGGAGGGGAGAGAGAAGGGGAGAAAGCGAGAGGCGGTGATGCGATGCGCGATGTGATGCCGGAGGGACGAGGAGAAATGGAGCAGAGAGATGCTGAGGTGAGGGCGCGCATTGGCTTGACAACCGGAGAGGGGAAATTCCGGCATTCCTGCGGGGGCTTTAATCGAAAAACCGCTTTCTGTTTCGTCTCCTTGGGCAGCGCGATGCCAACTTGTTGCCAAGTTTGTTTGGATTTTAGCAGGCATGACCCCGTAATAATTTCAATCGAACGTCGATCCATTTTGAAGAAGCTTTTTTGACATCCAAGCTCGTTTTGGGGGACAAAAATGACATAACTATTCATGGAAATTCATAGGAACGGAAATGTAAGGAAAACTAAAAATAGAAAAAGAAGTAGAGAATTAAGGTTTCAAACAAACATGTCTCACCCGTAGGTGTGAGTGTTTTTCCTATTTTTCCTTATAGCAAATTTGGTTCATACTTGTCTTGTCGTATAAAAGTCTCAATCGCCGCTCGCGACTCCCTTAGCAGTTGTTGTTGTCGCCTTTCTCCCTCCTCTCACTCTCTCTCCTTATTGACGACCTCATTAACGACTAGACGAGTGAGCCTCACATTTCCGTAGATTTAGTTTTTGTTGATTATTGTTTCATCTAGAGTTTGGTCAGCCTCTCCTTACCTTGACGATGAATAATCTGGCACATGCAAAGGGGCCATGAGAGTTTGTTCTAATCATATATGTTGGTTCTCTTCAAATCTTGATAGTTCGTATGTTTATCAGAGTAAGCGATTGATTAGCTTTTGATGCGGCGATTTTGACCCGCTTGGTTTATTCTATGGAAACGTTTGTTTTCTCCACACTATGTTCTAGTGGTAATTGGTAAAGGATCGTAAGCCTGCATTTCTAAGGGACTCCCCCAGCCAATGTTCTTTCAGTTGTTACTAGATCTCAAAACTAGCGACATATGCCCTTAGTAGTCTTCAGACCCTTGTACTGTGAGGGTGGTTTGCAGGTGTATCTTTCCTTGCTAATTTCCAGGCTCCAACAAGATTGATTCTTGAGGTTTTAATTTTTTTAGGTGTCACTTTGTATCAATTTGTATATCTTTTGTAGTAGCCACTATTTTTCTTAATAAATATTAGATATGAGGTACTATTTTGAGTATCTTTATTGAAAAAATCAACCCACACATCATGCAGGAGGGTAATATTATTTTAGCTTGTAGATTATGAATTACAACTTGCAAATCCTTACAATCTATGCTAGGGGAAATAGTGTGTTAGATTATAAGTAATATGGCATGTGGATTGTTATAATATGACCTATTTATTCCACCTTTGTTTTTGTAGGTCCTCCCACCACTTCATTAGAGATTAAACATAATGTTTGATGTCTTGTATCTCATTAATCTGGCTATTTCTTTTAATAGTAGGTAACATATCAATCTAATTTCTGGTGATGTGCTCATAATGGTAGAATGATCATGTAAACATCGGCATACACTCTATTTTGCAACGAGGAAAAAACCCCACACGTCCTATAATGCGATATTGAAGAAGATATTTTGATTATACCATTGTCGCACAAAGAGAATACCCAAAAAAGAGTATCCAAATGTTTAAGAAAATAACTTGGAGGACCCCCAAAATAATAATATGATGAATAAGAACGACTTTGCATCTTGGGAAGTACTCTTTCCGTTTTAAATTATAGTTCACCTTAATTCTATCCTAAATCAAATTTCCTTAATTTTAAATATCTCTTTTAATACACTGAATCTAGAAGCTCAAATATTTTTTTATCAAAATAGATCGCATCAAAATCTAAGGAAACAACATAGATGTTAGTTTCTAAGAGTTTAATTAAAGTTAAAGAAGTTTGAATTATGAAAAACGTAAAAGCGAAATTTTTTTGAAACAGAGGGACTATATTTTAACTAAACTCGTCGATGGAGCCTCTTACAAGAAAAGGCAAAGGACGATGTTTTAAGATTTTGGTGAAACATGTAATATATACGCATACGAAATTTGTACGAGGCAACGGAGATATCCACATTTTGCCTGTTCGGGAGGCCGTATCGTATCGTGGATTATTTACTGCTGGCTGGTTTGGTGTGAGAGAAAAACACTATTTCCGGCTGGAAATTTACGATCGTTTACGAGCAAGCGAACAGGCTGATTGTTTCTTGTCATTGATGCAAGTCGACTCCGTAGCACAAGTGTATAGATTACACCTGATGTTAAATTGATTTAAATCTGTAACTGAAAGTAAGGGAGAATATTAAATTAAAAGAATGTGTGGAGGGAAAAGAAAATAGAATCTGTTGTTGTTCTGGTCCGTAAATCTGACATCCGTCAGGGATCTTACAGCAAAAGCCGACTCGACCAAACGAAGCCGCTTGGAAGGAACCGTGGCCGCCTTCCTGTCTGTGCAAGTGCGCATGCGCGGCATGGCCCCTGCTGCGGTCGGCGGCGCACCTCACGCCACCGCCCCCCTCCTCGCACCCATCCACCGACGCGTGGGTCCAAGAACCACCTTGCCCCACACGTCAGTGGAAACGGATCACGGCAGCAGGACGTGGAACGCGGCCCGTCACTGGTGACGCGACCCGCACCCGCTGTGGCCGGTGGCCGGTGGCCGGGATCGTGTTGTGCGCGGGCGGGCCTCGCGGCGCCGAGGCGAGCGAGGGATGGTCGCGGCGGCGTCCGGATCCGGGTCGCCATCCATCTCCAGCCTGGTGCCGTTGGTTTTTGGCCACCACGAGTCGAGAGGAGGGGGAGGGAGTGGGTCCCGGCTGACGTGTCGGCCTCCTTCCCTGCCGAACACTGATATCTCCGTGACCCTGACCCGAGGCTCACTCATCACCCAATAGGAGCGCTGGGATATTCCTGGGCAGTCTGCATCAACAATGCAATTTAAATAAATAAATAAATTTAAACAAACAATTAAAGGAAGCAAACTTCTCCTTGTGGTCGCGAAAAACAAGTAGAGAAATCGTCCAGGTGTCTTGTCTTTGCTCGCTGCGTTGCCGTGTTATTACTACTGGTACTGTATACTCCCTCGGTCTACGAGAGGAAGTTGATAGGTGCTGATTAAACTTTCCTAACTTTAATTAGATTTTAAAAAAATATTTTAAATAAGTTTAATATGAAAATATATTTAAAGATCTATCTAATAATAATAATTATGTATTTATAAATATTAATATTCTTTTATATATAATTGATCAAAGTTAAAAAAAAATAATTGACTTCTCGAGAAAGAGAGCAACATCTATTTTAGGAGAAAGGGAGTATACCAGAACTGAACTAAACAAACAACGTCGTCATGCATCGCATCCTAGTTGGATTCGACGAGTCTCGCCAAGCAGGGCAGCGTCTTTTCTGCCCAAGTTTGGTTGAACCGTTCGGTGACGCACACGCACAGACCTCACGCTTTTCAGAGAGGTGAATGCATTAATGAAGGATGACAAGGGCCATGATGCGCAGGTTATGTTTGTAAATTTGCAGCGCCACCCCCAAACCACAATGCGTTTAGGTCTAGATAGATATCCATGTCAGGTCCCATTATATTAAGTAGCATGCACACCAAAGATTGTTTACAGATATACCTGTTCGCTGGTTGGTGCTGTTGCTGGTTTGGACTGGCTGGTGCTGGTTTTCTGTGAGAGGAAAACACTATTGGCTGGCTGGTTTAGGCTGGTTGAAACCAACAAGCGAACAGGCTGATATACCATACACAACAAAGAGGCTGATCAGTGCTATGACGAGCGAGGTGCGATATTTTTGGAGCTTTTCGATTCGATGATGGTGGAGACTTAGATCTCAAAACTAAGTTAAAGTGATCTAAAATTTTTAGAGCTCTAGAGTTTAGATGGGATATTAGAAGTATTACGCAAGCGACCGTACCACTGTTACAAAGCACACGCGACCATAATAGCAAATCAGTCCTGACCAATCAGCCAGCTGCGCTGTGCAGAGCTGCAAGGCTTTTCCATGGAACACCCGGCCCTCATGGGCTGAGGTTGGCCCATGGAGAGGCCTTTGTTTCGGTTGCTTGGCCTTGCAGGACGACCACCTCGGAAAAGACCATTGCTGATGATACTGAAAGCACCGAACGATGCTTCCCAGGGATCATTCATACAACGATTCATATAAGCATAAATACATAAATGGAAAAAACAAGAATAATAACAGTCCATCGTCCTGTTCGTTTGGGCTTGTTTGGCTGATAAGCCATGACTGAAAATACTGTTGGCTGATTTGGTGTGAGAGAAAAATATTGTTCATTGGCTAATAAACCATGGCTTATAAACCAAATACGACCGAGCGAAAAGGCTGCATGAAAGCAGTAACTATAATTCATTCACACTTTGATTACATCGACTGATGCAACCTCTCTCCTTTTTTTTTATACATCACGACGAGGGGTTCCTTTCACAATTCATTCACACACGACTACTGTTACTAGGTATGTTCGACCAGACTGATGTTACAAAGCACACACAACCACAATGTGACAATGTCCACACTAGCAAACAAGTCCTGACCAACCAGTACACACAAACAGTTATCATACCATATACCACGCATAGTAGATTTCACACCAGACCAGAGGGATTCTTGAACGGAGGAGGATACCGAGATGAAGGGGGGCAGACCACGGACTCTGGCATTACAGCCAGCTGCGCTGCGCAGAGCCAAAGGGCTTCTCCATATTTTTCCAGTAGCGAGGGACAGAGGTACTGGCATCAACGTTGTCGGCCGGCTTCTTCCCGAGTCCCACACCACCGTCCAGTATGATGGGCATAAAGTTCCCCCCATGCACCCGGCCTTCATGGGCTGAGGCCACCACATGGCGAGGAGGAGCCTCCACCGTGTGCATGAAGAAGCTGCGCATGCTTGTTTCGGTGCGTGGAGAACCATCTCCCTCAGAAAGGGCAGCACTACTGACGATGCTGAAACCACCAAACGACACACCCCCGTGGACACTGTTGTCATCCACCAGCGGGTTGTGTCGATCGCATAGCCCCTTTTTGCCTCTTGCCAGACGGTCGCAAGGAGCACCGCCTGATCCGAGGTCTGAACCCGGATGTCCCCATGAGCAGCGCCTGCCTCCACCGTGTGACTTGCAGAAGTCGGTGCTTCCCTGTGCGCTCTTTCCACAGCCAGCGAAGTGGCATCGCTTGCCCCCACCATGGAGAACACAACGGTCCGTCCGGCCTCTTGCGCTCTTCCTGCATCCTTCAACCGCGCACCTCTTCCCACCTCCATGCGCGACGCAGAATTGGGTCCCACCATGCACGCTCTTCGTGCATCCGTCGGCTGAACAACGCTTGCCGCCTCCATGTGCTTTGCAGAATGGCGTGCTTCCCTCTGCACCCTTGGAACAGTCAGGGTGTGTGCATCTCTTGCCGCCACCATGGGCTTTGCAGAAATTGGTGCTGCCCTGAGCTCCCTTCCCGCACCCAGCATACTGACAGCGGCGCCCGCCACCATGAGCAATGCACATGCCTGACCGCCCTTCGGCGCTCTTTGTGCAGTTTGGCTTTTGGCACCTCTTCCCACCACCATGCTTGATACAGAGGCCCGATTTGCCTCGTGCTGCCCTTTTGCACCCTTCATGACTGCAACGCCGCCCGCCGCCATGGGCTATGCAGAAATCAGTCCGCCCTTGGCACTTTTGGTACATCCAAGGTGTTCATGGCGCTTCCCCCCCTCCATGGGCTTTACAGAAGATGGTCTTGCCCTCAGCTCCTTTGTTGCAGCCTTCTTTTTGGCACCTTCTACCCCCACCGTGGGCAATGCACCGCCCGGATGAACCCCTGGCTCCTTTTGCACAACCTGGCTGTGAACAGATTTTTGTGCTACTGTTGCGTGCTTGCTGTGAACGGACAAACCCAGAAGAAGAGGCAGCTGAACTTTTTGGCAGTTGGAGCACTGTTGGCGCTGAAGGAGCTGGACCTTGAACCTGATTAGAGTTAACTGGGAACGCTTGACTCAGAGAAATCCCTGCCCGGTTAAGAAAGGAACTCACAATGCCTCCAGATGAATGTCGAGCAGATGTAGATCCTTCATCAACTGTTGGCACTGAGGACATCAAGTACGGATGCACAAACATGTCCTGAGGTGCACTGCTTCTAATTAGATCTGCATCAGTTACATCGGACTGAGATGGAGCCAATGATAACTTAAGATCCAACCGAGGCTTCTCCATAGTCCTTTTAGAATCACAAGCCTGTTTATGCAGCTTGGAAGTACCTTCATTGCAAAGAGATAACTTAAAACTTATGTCGTAGTCCATACATGAGGCATCATCGCTTCCCTTAGCAGAAGAAACAGTGCATCCAGTACCCATGCTCTGCTTGCTGCTGTCTGAGCTTGATGAGTCACCCAGACCTAGAGCCAACTCAGTCCACTTTCTCTTGCAACCTCTAGGAGCTAGCACATCAAGTTGGCTAGAACCAGCTGCTGGATAACTGACGGCTGGAATGGCAGTGCGCTGATTCGCAAAGCCATTTGGATTTGAGAAACTTATAGTGAATGCTGAACGCCCGTGCCTGGGTTCCATTGGCTAGAGTAACCAAACTTTATGGGAAGTACCAGCTGGCCTCACTTCTGGGTTAAATAATTGTCAACAAAGCTACCAAGTTAGAAGATCTAGAGAAATTAGTAGGCTTCATTATTTTTTGCACCCTCCACTGACGAACCCTGAAGTATCCCTACGATCCATTATCCAGTGTTGTATGTGAAGTGATGCTATTTAATCACAAGCTGACAACAGTGCTACACTTGTAAGTCTCCAGCCAGAACTCTCATCCAACGAAATGACTGAATCTCTGCAGGAAGTGAACAGAACACAGATGAGATCAGTTCTCATTGAGTTAAAATAATTATGAAGAAAATAAATAATGTATAAAGACTGTAAGAAATATGCATAAAATAGAGACACGTGATACAGCTGAAAAGAAATTGGGTATCACAGTGCATTCAGTTCCATATCTGTAATCAATGTTGACTCTTCATATATGTCATTGGCAAGAATAGAAGGGAGAAAATCTTGTATGCGAAAATGCAATCTTATATTCTTACTGCTCAACCAGAGTTCAACAATAAAAGGTCAGGACGGAAGTCATACTACATAGCCAAAATAATTAACAAGATTGAGGAGTTCAATCATGCCCAGAAAATAGAGCAAGAGACAATGACCAGAGTGTGGTCTAAATAGTTGGGAGCTCTTAGTGAGTTCGAACCCAACGTGGCTTTCAAATGGTTTATACTAAAAATTTGAAAATAAAAAACTCAGCATGCAATGTTATGATAAAGAAAGGCGCAATGCTAAACAACTCAAAAATGTTCCATATGAGACCATACTGCTAAGAGTTGAATCACTGCTAATTTGCGTTGGAAAAATGATCTCGGGCTCATAGATAGGATCATAGGAATGGCCCAATGCTCAGACTGTTGCTCCAGCCCAGTCAAGGGGAGCGCGTAGCTCCTGTATATGTCGCAATCAAGGGCACCCTGAACCAACCGATGGCTGGCCCCCCATCACACAGTACCAATAAGAGGGACAGCTCACACCCAAGGGAACCAATGTTCCTAGGGGATTAGCTAGCCTAACAAACCTCCTAGGATCCGATCTAAGTGGTGCTGAAAGTGACAGGAAGGGCACTGCGAACACCGCCATTGGCCGCTGATCTCTACTTCCTTTTTTCTCCCGCAGGAGATCTCTACTTCCTCACCAGCGTTCAAGAGGACGCACTGGTGTCCAGAATGGGCCACCATCAAGATCAATTACCGATGGCAAGTTATGGTTAGATCTTTCGTCCACTCCACCTAAGATCAGATAATTTGAACTTCCAAAAATTTACAGGAAGTCAAGTGGCCAAGTGCTACCTGATAAGAACAAAACAAAACCCACAGGCACCATAAACCGTTGCGCAGCATATACTAAGTAGATACTAAGTTTCTGCCATAAAAGGTGGCAGAAGTTTGAAGTTTATGAGCCTTACCAGTAATAATCAAACAGCAGTAGACCACAATTACTTAAAAGCTGATTGCCCTAATTCCCAGCAAATGTGCCTGCAAAATCAACGCAGAAGCTAAAATCTCATCATGCATGCCACAGTTTGCAACTTTGTATCAGGAACAAGAATATTAACATGTCTCGACTCTCGATCACTGCAAAAAGTAAGAACCAGAATATATCTGAAGTGGGTCTATAGGGCTGTGTTATTTTTTTAGAGACAGACCATATTAATATAGGACAGGAATATTCTACGTTCATCTCGATCCGAACGAGCAAAATGGAACTTGGTTTCAATTCACCAGACAAATCCATCAAGAAAATTTTAAATGATGCCTAGTGGGGGGGTGGGGGATTTAATCCCCTCCAGTCCCTTTGGTTTTGGGATGAAACGAACAAGAAGGGGGAGGGGGGAGTGAGAGAACGAAAACAGGAAAGATCCATGTGTGAAATTTTAGTTACAATCCTGCAGCTTTCTTTACATTAACATTAGTGTATACCTAGACTACAGGTGATCAACTAGGGAGCAAACCAACCATGCATTCTTCTTCCAAAGATACTATATTTTTCATAAATGTAACTTTGTGGTCATTAAGATTAGATAAATGTAACTTTCTAGTCATCAAGATTCAGATTTTTTATCAACCACAACTTAGTGAAGCTTTTCTACACCTTCTCCACACAAAGCAAATAAACAATGGATGGGAATTCACAGTTCAGAGGCAGACTCTAGCCCAAGGTAAGAGGGAATATGCGTGATTTCACTATGATAACGAATTGAAAATCTCCTCAGTGCATACATGAACCCCTCAAAACGAGACAGAAGCTCTAGCTCGATTCAGGCTCTGTCCTCTCACCTAGGCCCAGACACTGACTCAGAACGGTTCCCCGCCCCGGATTAAAAAAAAACAGAGACGCAACGCAGCTCCACTAACAAGTGTCCAATTTCGTGTGCGCACCTCATCAACTGCAAGGACACAGGGTTGAGCTAACAGCTGAACGATCTCGCAAGTTCGTTCTCCAGGGGCAAACGAACGAATCCATCAAACGAAGGGTGGGCTCACTACAACAAAGACAATAAAACTAGAAGGCCATACCAACCTTGCACCTCTCCGGAACACTGCGCCGGAGCTGGGAAGGATCAACTTGTTGCCAACGAAGGATTAAATAGCAGCGCCAGCTGTGGCACCCCCACCCCGCGACAAGAACCAAAATTAATAATCGTAATTCGTGAAAGCAAGCACGGACGAAACCGCGGGGGCAACAAGAAGAGAAATTTCGCGCAAACTTCGCTGCGAGGACGAAAACGAAATCGTCGGTACTCGGTAAAATATGACGACGCCGGCCGAGAGGCGGCGCGCGCCACGAGGGAAGGGGAGGAGAGCGAAGGAGATACCTAGGCGGCGGCGGGGGGCGTTCGCGTCGTCGCCGTCGTCCGCGCCTCGGCTGTCCGCGTCGCGGCGGAGCGCAGGAGGGAGGGAGGGGAGAGAGAAGGGGAGAAAGCGAGAGGCGGTGATGCGATGCGCGATGCGCGATGCGATACCGGAGGGACGAGGAGAAATGGAGCAGAGAGGATCAGCTTGACAACCGGAGAGGGGAAATTCCGGCATTCCTGCGGGGGCTTTAATGGAAAAGCCGCTTTATGTTGCCTATTCCAAGTTTGTTTGGATTTTAGCAGGCATGACCCCGTAATAATTTTAATCGAACATCGATCCATTTTGAAGAAGCTTTTTGACATCCAAGCTCGTTTTGGGGGGGGGATGACAAACTATTCATGGAAATTCATAGGAACGGAAATGTAGGGAAAACTAAAAATAGAAAAAGAAGTAGAGAATTAAGGTTTCAAACAAACAAGTCTCACCCGTAGGTGTGAGTGTTTTTCGTATATTCCCTCATAGCAAATTCGGTTCATACTTGTCTTGTTGTATAAAAGTCTCGATCGCCGCTCGCGGTTCCCTTAGTAGTTGTTGTTGTCGCCTTTCTCCCTCCTCTCTCTCTCTCCTTATCGACGACCTCATTGACGACTAGACGAGTGAGCCTCACACTTCCGTAGATTTAGTTTTTGTTGATCATTGTTTCATCTAGAGTTTGATCAGCCTCCCCTTACCTTGACGATGAATAATCTGGCACATGCAAAGGGGCCATGAGAGTTTGTTCTAATCATATATGTTGGTTCTCTTCAAATCTTGATAGTTCGTATGTTTATCAGAGTGAACGATTGATTAGCTTTTGATGCGGCGATTTTGACCCGCTTGGTTTATTCTATGGAAACGTTTGTTTTCTCCACACTATGTTCTAGTGGTAATTGGTAAAGGATCGTAAGCCTGCATTTCTAAGGGATTCCTCCAGCCAATGTTCTTTCAGTCGTTACTAGATCTCAAAACTAGCGACAAATGCCCTTAGTAGTCTTCAGACCCTTGTACTGTGAGGGTGGTTTGCAGGTGTATCTTTCCTTGCTAATTTCCAGGCTCCAACAAGATTGATTCTTGAGGTTTTATTATCTTTTTAGGTGTCACTTTGTATCAAGTTGTATATCTTTTGTAGTAGCCACTTTTTTTCTTAATAAATATTAGATATGAGGTACTATTTTGAGTATCTTTATTGAACAAAATCAACCCACACATCATGCAGGAGGGTAATATTATTTTAGCTTGTAGATTATGAATTACAACTTGCAAATTCTTACAATCTATGCTAGGGGAAATAGTGTGTTAGATTATAAGTAATATGGCATGTGGATTGTTATAATCTATGACCTATTTATTCCACCTTTTGTTTTTGTAGGTCCTCTCACCACTTCATTAGAGATTAAACACAATGTTTGATGTATTCTATCTCATTAATCTGGCTATTTCTTTTAATAGCAGGTGACATATCAATCTAATTTCTGGTGATGTGCTCATAATGGTAGAATGGTCATGTAAACATTGGCATACACTCTATTTTGCAACGAGGAAAAACCCCCACACGTCCTATAATGCGATATTGAAGAAGATATTTTGATTATACCATTGTCGCACAAAGAGAATACCCAAAAAAGAGTATCCAAATGTTTAAGAAAATAACTTGGAGGACCCCCAAAATAATAATATGATGAATAAGAATGACTTTGCATCTTGGGAAGTACTCTTTCCGTTTTAAATTATAGTTCACCTTAATTCTATCCTAAATCAAATTTCCTTAACTTTAAATACGTTTTTTTAATACATTGAATCTAGAAGCTCAAATATTTTTTTTATCAAAATAGATCACATCAAAATCTAAGGAAACAACATAGATGTTAGTTTCTAAGAGTTTAATTAAACTTAAAGAAGTTTGAATTATGAAAAACGTAAAAGCAATTATTTTTAATCAAAGGGACTATATTTTAACTAAACTCGTCGATGGAGCCTCTTATAAGAAAAGGCAAAGGACGATGTTTTAAGATATTGGTGAAACATGTAATATATATGCATACGAACTTTGTACGAGGCAACGGAGATATCCACATTGTTTCATGTCATTGATGCAAGTTGACTCCGTAGCACAAGTGTATAGATTACACCTGATGTTAAATTGATTTAAATCTGTAACTGAAAGTAAGGGAGAATATTAAATTAAAAGAATGTGTGGAGGGAAAAAGAAAAGAGAATCTGTTGTTGAACTGGTCCGTAAATCTGACATCCGTCAGGGATCTTACAGCAAAAGCCGACTCGACCAAACGAAGCCGCTTGGAAGGAACCGTGGCCGCCTTCCTATCTGTGCAAGGCCTTGTTTAGTTTACATCAAAATTCCAAGTTTTTTCACTCTCTCTCCATCACATCAATTTTTAGCCGCTTGCATGGAGCATTAAATGTAGGTAAAAAAAATAACTAATTGCACAGTTTAGTTGGAAATTACGAGATGAATCTTTTGAGCTTAGTTGGTCCACAATTGGACAATATTTACCAAATAAGACGAAAACGCTACTATTCATCAGGTTGCAATTTTTTGCAATCTAAACATGGCCCAAGTGCGCATGCGCGGCATGGCCCCTGCTGCGGTCGGCGGCGCACGTCACGCCACCGCCCCCCTCCTCGCACCCATCCACCGACGCGTGGGTCCAAGAACCACCTTGCCCCACACGTCAGTGGAAACGGATCACGGCAGCAGGACGTGGAACGCGGCCCGTCACTGGTGACGCGACCCGCACCCGCTGTGGCCGGTGGCCGCTGCCTGGGATTGTGTTGTGCGCGGGCGGCGTCCGGATCCGGGTCGCCATCCATCTCCAGCCTGGCGCCGTTGGTTTTTGCCACCACGAGTGGGTCCCGGCTGACGTGTCGGACTCCTTCCCTCTCCGTGACCCTGACCCGAGGCTCACTCATCACCCAATAGGAGCGCTGGGATATTCCTGGGCAGTCTGCATCAACAATGCAATTTAAATAAATAAATAAATTTAAACAAACAATTGAAGGAAGCAAACTTCTCCTTGTGGTCGCGAAAAACAAGTAGAGAAATCGTCCAATGGCCGGAGCGATGAAATTGGGAATTACCAACCAGGTGTCTTGTCTTTGCTCGCTGCATTGCCGTGTTATTACTACTGGTACTGTATACTCGCTCGGTCCGTGGAAGGAAGTCA
The DNA here is from genome assembly GCA_904845875.1 of Miscanthus lutarioriparius. Taxonomy (NCBI): domain Eukaryota; kingdom Viridiplantae; phylum Streptophyta; class Magnoliopsida; order Poales; family Poaceae; genus Miscanthus; species Miscanthus lutarioriparius. Next base: position 36,830 of record CAJGYO010000902.1, on the reverse strand, counting down.
TTACGGGATACATGCCGATCAAACTTCCTCAGTTTTGACTAGAATTTTAGAAAAAATTTTAAATAGATTTAATATAAACATATATTCAAAGATCTATCTAATAATACTAATTATGTATTTGTAAATATTAATATTTTTTTATATATAATTAGTCAAAGTTAAAAAAAAATAATTTCTCGAAAAACGAGAACGACGTCTATTTTGGGAGAGAGTGGGAGTATAACAAACAACGTTGTCATGCATCGCATCCTAGTTGGATTCGACGAGTCTCGCAGCGCCTTTTCTGCCCAAGTTTGGTTGAACCTTTCGGTGACGCACACGCACAGACCTCACGCTTTTCAGAGAGGTGAATGCATTAATGAAGGATGACAAGGGCCATGATGCGCAGGTTATGTTTGTAAATTTGCAGCGCCACCCCCACAATGCGTTTAGGTCTAGATAGATATCCATGTCAGGTCCCATTATATTAAGTAGCTTGCACACCTTTACAGATATATACAATACACAACAAAGAGGCTGATCAGTGCTATGACGAGCGAGGTGCGATATTTTTGGAGCTTTTCGATTCGATGATGGTGGCGCCTGAGTCGCCGGAGGATGTGTTTCTTTAATTTGTTGGATCGGATCCGGCAAGGAAGACGCTGGGAAATGCCGAGTCCAGGAGCTTTTTCTGTGTGGTAGCTGGTAGTAGGTTCGTTGCACCTGGACGTTGCTGTCACTTTGTGTGTACTGTGTTAGCCAGGTTTAGGTTCAGCGACGATTAACGGAGACGGAGCAACTCCTATTTGGCTAAAATTAGTAGTTAAATTTTATTATTTAGCTATTTTGTAAAATAGAAAACTTTTCGAAAAAGAAGAGATCAACATCAGCGTTATATATCAAGGGATATCTAACTTTCTATTTTACAAAGTTAGATAGCACATCTGTTTGAACTTACTTTTTGCTATATAAATTCTAAAATAGCCTCTACAACCAAAATAGCCAAGCTGTTACAGTTGCTATGCACCAAATTTCCCACCACCAGGCAGCCGACGTAAATAAACAAGATCTATATCAGGGCTTTTACGTTGTTGGAAATAAAGGGAGCGGGGCCTAACTTTATTTCTTTTCTCGAATATACAAAAAAATACACATAATTGATCTTTGACTAAGATTATATAAAAAAGTACTAACATTCATAATACAAAATAAGTATAATTGAATTTATTATAGGATATATTTTTATAATAATTTATTTAGAGATATAAATATTATTACTATTTACTATAAATTTGATCGAACTTGAACTAATTTGACCGATATGAATCCAATAGTTACATTCTCTGTTGGACCGAGAGAGTATTAGGATAGCCAAATTGATGCGCTCTGCCGCGGCAGGCCTTCTTGACCGCGCGCTCAATCCATGTGTAACTTCAAGAGGGAACAGAGGGTGGAGGGATAGGCCTGCCTATTACACATCATCAACTGAGGCCACGTTTAGTTACTCCAAAACACCTGAAAAATACACTATGCAAAAAGAAGATTCTCCGTTATATCAAATTTACGGTACATACATAAAGTACTAAATGTAGACGAAATCAAAAACTAATTGCACAGTTTGGTTGTACTTTACGAGACGAACGTTTTGAGCCTAATTAGTCAACGGTTAGACAATTATTATGAAATACAAACGAAATGCTACAGTGTCGCTACAGGAATTTTGCCACTCCAAAGTTTGAGAACTAAACATGGCCTGAACAACTTTAGCTGAGATGTTTGTTTGTTTTGGACAAAAGTTTAGTCCCGTCACATCAAAACTTTAATACCAATTAAGAGTATTAAACATAAGGTAATTACAAAACTAATTACACAGATTAAGGTTAATTTGCGAGGCGAATCTATTAAGTCTCATTAGTTCATGATTTGTCAATGTGATGCTACAGTAAACATTTGCTAATTATGGATTAATTATGCTTAATAGATTCGTCTCGCTAATTAGTCTACTCCTGTGCAATTAGTTTTATAACTAACTCATGTTTAGTCCTCCTAGTTAGCATCCAAACGTCCGATGTGATATGGCTAAACTTTAGCCCTCAGTATCCCGTGCAAACCTGTTGCTTAGCTTGAACTTTATTGCTTGAGTATCTCTTTTTATACTGTAATTCAAAAGATTATTGTATATGGTCCAAACTCATTATACTCCTTCCGCTTTTATTTACATATCGTTTTAGCTTTATTCTAAGTCAAACATTTATACCTTTGATCGTCAATTTTAGAAATTTATATAGGTTTATGACATAAGATTTATGTTGTTGGGTCTATCTAGGTGACATTCATTTGTTTTGACCCTCCTGTCAACCTGAATTTTCCTATGCACTTACACGGCTTATAGTTATATTTTTATTATCTTATTACTATATTTACAATGATATCTTTAGTGTAATTTAATGGACACATTGGTGTAATTTAGGATAACACAAATATATGCCAACTTTTTCGAGAAAAAAAATTATAAATTATTTATATGGATTGCAAATATCGAGAGAATATATATTAATTGTTCACAAATAGCATCAAATTGTTCACAAATTGTTGCCAAATTTCAGAAAACCCACAAATCTTCGCAAATTGCGGAAAGGAGGGAGATCCGGCATGCCATCCAGTGTCACCGTTGTTGCGTTATGCGTTAGGCGTGCAGCTGGCTGATATGGCGCCTAAGCGGAGTGGCAGGCCGGTGGGGTGGGGCTTCTGGGTTGGCGCCGGTGGCCGCCAGGCTAGGGTGGAGGCAGTGAGGTGGGCGCGCGGCCATGCATTGGGAACGGGAACAGGAAGGAAGACGGCCGCACCTGCTTGACCTCGCACGCGTCGGGACTCAGGATCGAGAGGGATTCGAGGGAAGGGAGACGCCGAGTGAGCCGAGTCAGGAGCCACAGCCATTGGGTGGACGCCCCATCGGACGGCAGGGCTATCGCGTGGGCGCCATCGGAAGGCTAAAAAATCGCTTGATAGAAGCGCCTAAAACAGTCGGTTGACGTATAGCGTTTCTGTTTTAGTTTCACTACGAGAAGTATTTTCATAATATATAATTCGTATGGATATGTCTCGATCAACTGTCCAACCAAAGAACAAATGCTTCAGTATACATACCATTTCCAAGTAAATACATCGTATCCATGACGAAATATTCAAATTCATATATACATGATGTCCCGTATCCGTAACGGAATACTCAAATTCAGATATATGATGATATCAATATTTATTCTGTTATATTTTATTCAACACACAACTGACGGTATTCGAATCTGAATTCAAGAAATGCTGTAGCTATATGTATTTGTATCCATAGAGATTCGTCTGTATCCAATTTGTTTACATTCCTAATCGTCAGTCTAAAAAATAATAATAGTTCAGAGAAAAGGTCGCTATAGTTGCGCATTACTTGTATGATTGTATCTACTCGGACCTGAGAGTATCCAAACAAACGAACAAATCAACCATGAACGATGATGACAATATAATCACGCCACTACCACTATGAACAGATTTCAACCTATAAAATAAAACAAATAAACAACGGTTGGGGGGCAACGGCGCAATTGTCCAGGAAGAAAAGCGGATCCCGTCCCGTGGCCCGTGGGCGATGTTGTTTTCCCGCCCGACGTGGAATCTACCCACGCCGTAGCATCAGCATCCCCACGCGAGATAAGATATGCAGTCGCCAGTCGCCACGAGTAAACTATAGAGTGGTTAAACGTGGGAGACTGGGAGCACATGCGCAAAAGATTGGCCGACGCGGGCAACGTTTTACCCCGGGCCGTCGGGCGGATGTGGACTCTTCCCCATGACCTGACGAGGAAAAACCAGCAGAAATTGCAGATGCACTCAGGCGGCAACACCAGGCGTCCGGAGTCCAGACCAGACCAGACAGCTCTTTGGACTATTGCAGAGTGCTGGATGATCTCTGCCGAGATTACGCAGGATTTTCAGAGACGAAACACTCCTGTCCATCCCTGCAGCTAGAATATCCCAGTCCCCGGTCTACCATGGATATTCCAGAGACATTATAAAAAGCTGATCCATGTTGCCCATGGATGTCCCCACCAAGCTCTAGGTATAGGTGGTGTTTAAATCCAGAGACAAAGAGTAAAGTTTAGGATACCATATGAGAGTGTTTGGATAGTAATAATAAAATAAATTACACAAAGACGAAAGTAATAATAAAACAAATTACACAAGTCCTCAGTAATCCACGAGACGAATTTATTAAACCTAATTAATCCGTCATTAGCATATGTTTACTGTAGCACCACATTGTCAAAAATGGGCTAATTAGGCTTAAAAAATTCTTCTCGTAAATTAGTCGTAATCTGTGCAATTAGCTATTTTTAGTCTATATTTAATACTCCATGTATGTCTAAACATCCGATGTGATAGGGAATAAGCTTTAAGGGATGAACTAAACAAGGCAATCACCTGTCCAAAAACTTCTGATGTACTCCAGCTTGACTGCGCCTTGACAAACCAAGCAGTACCACGTACCAGAGCTGGTAGATTCAGTAAAAACAATTTGCTGATGTCTTCCAAGACTTTAAGTTGACTAGTATGAAGTGGTTTTGGTCTTCGGCAAATGCATTCTCAAGAACCAATTTGTCTGAAGTTGGACAATGGATTATTGTATAGAACACAGATTGTAGAAGCAACCACTGGATGTAGATACCTGCATAGTTTATTCATGGGCTGTAGACCATTGGGCAGCGTTACTTCTTATGATAGACCATATTTTCCATAATCTGTTTCGAGCACTGCTTGATCATTAAAAACGCTGACCAGATAGTCTGCAGCCCCCAAAGTTACAATGTCTGCACTGTTTGGAACTCAGATCTACAAGTCTGCAAAACTTTCGTTACTTGAAGTGTTTCACATCAGCAAGCACTCTATCTACAGTTCTCATGAGGTCCTCTCATTTGACAATATATATGTGAGTATATAACCTTCCTCAGAATTAACATGGTGGATTGGTGCCATCAAATTCAATTGTGGACTCTTAAACAGAATTGCATTTTTGCCTAGTTAAATCCAAATAAAATCCAAAACAACAATGAGACTTCACGATAGTGTCAACTATAATTAAAGTATTGCTTATGCCAGAGATACCTTTGTTAAGGACAAGCTTGCTTCACAAACTGCGCCCATTGCTTTAAAGTCGTGTTGTCACAATCACTCAGTACCACCAATACCACCAAATTAACAATTTTATGCGGTACCATGCAAACTGCCCAAATCAAGGCTAAAATGTCCAACTTGTAGTAAAAAGAAATCTCTTATTTAGGAGCGGTCGTGTAATACAACGGGCTAGCATACACAATTTGAAAAAGAAAAAGAACAAGAATAGGATAGCTGATGGAACCACTGGTTGACTGGCAGCATTTGGAACACAAAAACAAGGTACATTTTGCTGAAAAGTGTTCCTTCCAGACAAAAAATGAAGAACAAAACTTGCATGCTACTGTTCTACCAGCCGTTTTGTAACTACATAACTTACAATTTAGCTTAAGCTGCAGCAGGGTCAAGTATTGGGTCAGCAGGGTACTCTTCAGATCCACTTATGCCTGTGATTCTTAACCTTGTGTTTGGCTACAAAATAAAAAGAAAATTGTAAATGTAGAATCAGTCCATCTTGAAGTATATGACATGTAAATTCCAATTCAGTTGTTGTCATTATGCTTCCAACTTACATTAGGAATTGAGGACGTCACTGGAAGCGTACCTGTCTGTGACCAAGTTTCCTCTGGTACTTCTTCTTCTTCTTGAACTTGAAGACTATAACTTTATCATCCCGTCCCTGTGGATCAAATAATGGGTTTAGAAACCAGTGAAAATTCTGTATCCATCGTTTATCCAACAACATGCAGAAGACATGCCTGTTCTTCAACCACTGCGTGAACAGCAGCATTGGTCACCACTGGCATGCCAATGTAAGCTTTTTCTCTAGTTGACACCAGTAGCACCTTGTTTAATATGATCTGTAAATCACGAATTATTGAGAAGTGAAAATTTCTACAAAATACAAATCAGTGCTGAGGAGTGAAAATTTCTACAAAATACAAATTAATGGTCGACTAAATGAGGCTAATACATACACCAGAACAGAAGCACTGAACAGGCTCCCCAGGACATATTAATTAGTTTATATCAATGATAGGTAATGTATTTGCTACAACATACAAGTGCATCACAAACAAATACAAAAGATTCAAAGAGAAAACTACAATTTTGCACAGCAGCTGAAATTTAAAATGTTACTATAATTACAGATTAACGATTCTTTTGCTTCTAGTACTACATCAATATCACATCAAATGATTACAAAATGTCCTATGACAATATGTATCACTGTTTTGGCATTACATAATTTGTTCTAGCACACTGAGTTAAAAGCAACGCAGTTGTAGTGGATTACGATTAACTCCTTTTCTTCCCCAAACCTATTTCATTATCCTTTCTGCTGATCTTCCTTAACATAACATGCATTCTTTGCATATGGACTTGGTATCAAATAAATAATGATACAAAAGTTGCCAGTGATCTTAGAACCTAATACCGCTTTCCTAGATAACGTCAAATGAAGAAAACATAATATCCTTCTAAAATCTTATCCACTCCTTATATTTTTTCCTTCTCATCATATCAATGTTTGTAAATCGCCTAGTTGACTCTAGTAGCCATGGCACTGACTAGGTGATTAGCCGCGATTAGTTGTCGACCAGACCGATTAGTTGAGCCTAGTCTGTCCATATAGTCTGTATATTCCAGGACCTATATACTATATATGCTAGACTACAAAAGCAAGCAACAAGAGAATAAAAGCACTAGAGCAACAGATACTAGTGAGTTTTGATTGCACTAGAACAAGATCAAGAGTAGAGCATAGCAGCACAACAAGCATATAGGATAAGGGGGCAATTGGGCAAGGCAAGAAGCAGATGGAGGACGTGAGGGACACACTCAACATCGAAGGGCAAGATCATCTTGGTAGTCCCCTGGAGCAGGAGTGCAGGAGCTCAGCAGCTACAACAGGGCCAGCGGCAGCTTGGATCAGGGAGCCACCAAGCTGCAGTACATGTAAAATGCCGTCATAAGAGGAGGGAAGGGGACCGGCAGCGGCCTGAGGAAGGGATTCGGCGCTGGTGGAGGCAGGGAAGGGGATCCAGCACCGCCAGCTACTGCAGCTTGAAGCGTCGGAGTGGAGAGCGTGTGGCGGCTTGATTTCTGGTGGCTGCTCTTGTCTGTGTACTGGGCCAAATTGGCAGCCCAGTAACTTACCTTGAAGCCCAATTGTTTAGGCCCACCCATTGACTGCAACCAGCCTGGTCACCCCTTATCTAATTGGACGACTAATCGTGATTTATTGACAACTAATCAGACAACTAGGAACCTAGTCAACCTAATCGCCTCGGTGCGCCCAATCGAGTTCAAGCAACCAACTAGACTGAGTAATCACTATTAGTCAGATGACTAACACTGCACCATTGACTCAGGTAACCAGACCAGCAACAAACATAAAACCATAGCCACAAAGTTCCCGGGTCAATAAGGTCGAAGAACGTGGTATGCTACTTGCGAGAGGTTTTTACACTGCAGAGTCAATGTACCTGGGTCGGGGTCGACGTTCCCGGGTCGAGGGTCGATGCCTCCGATCCCGTTTATGTGGCTATGCATAAAACCTGAGCTGATAGTACCATCCTGGTGGAAATTTCTATGCATTTGCACCAGATGCATCGTATCATTTGGATCTAGGTCTGTGAGCAGACGAACACTACAGACTAGAGGACAATGGTGGCTTTTCTCTGTGCTCACAACATATCAAAATCTGCAATGAGAAATTACCAACAGACATCTAGAGAGAAGGATGTATAGGTAATAGTTTTTGCAAGCTGTTAACAGTGTAATTTTGGTGAGCAATTGTTGCTACAAGGACACAAATGCATCAAGATAAGCAGAAGATTCTCCAAATGACTTCCATATCAAAAGAATTCCAGGAGGGAAACAATACAACATCTCACAACCTACACTATCAGCTTGGAGTAGACAGGTGAATCACCAAACCTGATCATTGACATTGGCACCTTTCAGTCTCTGTGTGTATATGTACCTGCCCGGCATCACAATGTATTGTCTTGAACCAATCTGTAGTAAAGGAAAGCAGTCAGAATATATAAGTCTTCCGTTTTTTTTTTTCAAACTGCTCATTCGGACAAGAACACACAAACAATTGCCTGCTACGAGATACATTCTTGCATATTTCAGCATTTTGAAAAAAAATGGTAAAATCAGTCAATGCAAGGCTACTAGTAAATAATCTGAAGCCCTGCAGTTGTCAGCATCACTACGCAAGCACTGTGTGATCGAGCATTACTGTTAGTACTCACGCCACCATCCTAGCCATTTTCCATGCAATGTAAGACATGCCTAACATTACAGGTAATGCAGCATAAATGAGGATATATCATTTTCCAGTAATTCAGTCCAAAATCGCATCGTTGGAGGAGCCAGAGGGAGCCAACCCACCATGACAACAGCGAAGATGTCGGCGTCCTTCCCGGCCCCCGCGGCGGCGAGCTGCGCCTCGACGGGCTCAGGTACCGCGGGTTCTTCCTCAGCCTCCACGAACTCAACCTCCACGGCCTCAGGCGACTCCTCGGCGGCGGCTCGGAGGTGCCAGCGCCGGGGCTCCACGGCGGCGACGGAGAGGGAGCGGCGCGCGGAGGGGAGAGTGGTGAGGGTCAGCGTTTTGGAGGGGAGGAGGCGGAGGGGCAGCGTCGCGGTGGCCATGGCCGCGGCGGGGAGGGGAGGCATGGATAACGAAGTAGTAGTGGTTTTCGGAGGAAGTGGAGGGCAGGGATAATATTGTGGATAGCAGGGGACAGCGGGGGATCCGATTGAAAGCCAACGGTTCAGATCAGTCAGGTTTGCTGTGGAGAAATATCGTATAACTAATTTGAAAACTACAGCAAAGCAACGTTTTGAAAACCATTTACAAAAACTTAGCTTCAAAAGAAAAAAACCATTTACACAAACTTGCTGGTTTGCGCTCCTCCACGCATCAGCGAGTGCCAACTTAACGGCAAGTTAACAGATTTAACACCAATGGCAATTAAGGAATGCAAATTTAAAATAGTGAAAATTTAATGCCATCGAAGGTATCCATACAAATTTTGGTGACAATAAGGGAATCTACTTTCAGAAAAAATAGGTGTCCCAAATAGAACCGTGTATACTGAACTAAGTAAAGCCATAATTTATAGTTGAGACTTGAGAGGAACTTATGAGCCCATTAGCAACTTCAGCCTAAGTTTTTCCACGAGACCCCACTGACTGCATCGCATGACATCAAATGATGGTTTTCCATGGGGAGCAAAGGGAGTTTAATGTCCCCATGTTCATCACCAAGAATGCTGGAGCCTCAGTGCTGCATAGAAGGTGAATTTTGTTTGAAAATTGGAACGCTACATGAAGTGGTTGCAATATTAAAAAAAATCTGAAATCTACAAAATAGGGAAGTGGAGGAAGCAAAGTATGGACGTGATTGGTTGCCCGAACCGGGCGTCCTAAGGCCCATCCTGCACCGCTGGGTGTAGTGTGGCCTTGTTTGGTTGTCCTGCTAGTACGATTTCGCTGCCTCACTTCATTCCTCTCCCCTCCGTCGTACCGGACGTCTCCGCCTTCTCGATTTCCAATTCCCTCTCGATGTAGGATGGCTCGATGTTTGGTGGGAAGGGTCTAGGCGAGAGCGGGAGATGACGTCGTGCGGGCGATAAAAGGGCGCGCGCGTGTCGCGGCTAGTGTTACCGCCCCCATTTCGTGCCTCTCATTCCTCCATTGCTCTGGTGCGCCCTTTCCTCTTGCTCCCCCTCGATCTCGGTTGACCGCCCGAGTCGACCACCACAGGCGGATTTGTGGTGGTCCTACGGTTGTACATCTTGCACATGATGATGCCTATTTTGATTTATAAACTGAGCATAGTGCCTAGGTCGATGATGTTAATTTTTCTTAGCCTAGGCGCTGGAGGAGCACCCTTGGGTGTGGTAGCCGCGTCTAGTTTAAGATACTAGGTCTGAATGTCTGCTTGCTCCTCAGTACACACCGCAAAGTGCATGATCCATATTTAATATTTCCCTCAATCGTGTTGTAGACATGGACTTCCAAGCCAGGCGCAGGGCAACCGCTGCTGTGGTAGTAGCAGTGGCTGCGTGGTTTTACATGTGGTTTAGGAGACGAGGTGAAGATGCCCACTCAGTGACCTATGGACCCATGGCAGTGAGGGACCAGCAGAGGATGAATAACCTGAGACATATTTATGAGTCTGATGATGTACATTGTGTCAACTTGCTTAGGATGAAGAGAGCACCTTTTTCCAAACTATGTGACCTTTTTCGTAGTAGGCAATTGGTCACTGACAGCATACATGCATCTGTCGAAGAACAAGTTGCAATGTTCTTGCATGTTGGTCACAAGGTTGTTGACCTTAGTTTTAGGAGGCCCGGAGAGACTATTAATAGGTTTTTAGGGTGTTGTATGCAGTAGGGGAGCTAAGAAATGAATTGATTGTCCCTCCTGCTACCAATGTCCATCCAAGGATCTTTAGGAGCAGAAGATGGTACCCCTATTTCAAGGTTGGTGTCCCATACTATTTTCATTTGGTCATCATTAATTCACACATGTCTTAGTCCCAATTTTCACAACCACTAATGTTTTGTTCATCTAGGACTGCATAGGAGCAATTAATGGGACTCATGTCTTAGCTAGAGTGCTTGTCAAGATGCAAGCTGCCTTTAGAGGCAGGAAGCACACCATCACAGAACCACTAATGTTTAGTCGGTAGGCTTGCTTTATGGAGGAGCTAGGTGGTAGTATTTAGAACCTCGTAGCAGAATTCAGGTTTATAGTTGATGACCATTGTGATGGCTGTTGAACCCTACATGTTGAAACATTCTAGGCTATTTTTGAAAAGAAAAACTCTAGTGATATTTTAAATAAAATTCACAAATCTTAAAGCAAAGTGCAACGAGAAAAATATCGTTACTGAATCAAATAGTTTCGATGAGGGGGAGGGTTTCACCTTATGGAGACCTAAAAGGTAGACATATCATCCCTATCGGGTTTCATGGGTATGAGGATGGCTCTTCATTTCTCATCCTTGTTCCCCGCCTACCCACCACGCATATACGTGACCGAGCCTTTTGCTAAATATGTATGTGTTACCCTTTGCTAAGCATTGTTAGCGCCTTACTTGCTATTCATTTATTTGGAATTGTTTATACTTAATTACTTATTTGTTATGCATTAATAGTTGTTATTAATTAAATTTATAAACCATCATATGTGATGTATCAATGCAACGATGGTGATCCCAGCGTGGATTAATTCCCCGTGCAGGGAAGGCCGTGAGAAGAAAAGCATTCCTATAAGCTTTTGTGGGGGATAGGGATGAGAAGTCTTCTCCCCATGGGGACGGGGATGGGCTGCCATTCCCCGATGTGAAATTCTCTATTGCCATATGTAGTTTTGAACATTGTAAAAGAAAAGTATCTATAGACTAAAAATCCTATATGACCCATATCTCCAATGCAGACACCATCATAACCTACAATAGAAGTTTTCACAGGTTTAGCATCGTGATCCAACTTGCAACCTTTTTTATCCAAATATCTCCTCAATGCTCACCTCCAAAGGCGTGTTCCTGTAATATCAACCATCACTTCGAACTACCATCATGACGATTAGTTTCATACTTTTGTGTTCAAAACCAACATACTTGGTCACTTGGCACTGGCTGCGACATTGCCTCTCATGTGGCCTAAAGATTTTAGTATAATATTTTAAAATAGTAGAATATTAATGTATATTTATTTTAGTACAGATTTTTTTTCCTATCAATTGCCAACAACTATCACATTAAGATGTGAAGTTTTCATTTAGGATCTGAAATTTTATCATGTAACCTGTTAATTACCCAAATGATAAGGAACCTCCTTGAGGGTGTTCCGATCTTCACGACAGTAGGTCAAAAAACCGAAGATAACAAAGGTGTGAGTAAGACACTTGGCAGCTCAGCTGCAATATTATACGGTTTATCAATTCATCAAAAGGTTTTTAATAACTTAGAGGCAAGGAATATTTGTACTAGAAACAACCCTCCTAGTTGGGTATGAAATGAACTTAGAGTTTCTGCAGTTACGGGAGGTCAAAGGCCTCCACGAGATGGAATTCCGTGGAGTTTCGTGCAACTGTTAGCCCTCCTGAGCAGTCTCTACTAATATGTCCATAACTCCTTATTAGGAAGTCCAATAGAGGTGTCGTTTATTGAATTGGAAAGAAACTAGTCAAATCTCATTATTGGTATATCCAAATTAGTCGAGCTTAGAGGCATTCGAAACTAGACTTGATGAGCTTTCTAAAATGTGCATATGGACCTCCAAAGCTTTAGGGAATCAAGAGTTATGACTGTTTCTTTCTGCCAGCCTCTGCTGTCAGCCAGGTGGTGTACCAGTTCAGCTTCCATGTAAAACATCTTCTCTCCTTTGGTCCTGCGGTAGCTCCTTCTTGTTTCAACCTTAGTAAGACATATGTCGAGCATTTAGGTAGTATAATATTCTCAAGTGTATCAAAGATAATTTCAGTTAGGAATGAATTCACTTTTGTTTGTAGTTTCTTGGCACAACTTTGTGTGAGTGATCCTTGATTTGTATCTTCTATGTTGTATAGTGAATGGTTGACACTTGATGGATCATGATGAGTTAGGATGTCCTCATCATTATCAACAAAGCTAAACATCTATGTATAGTCAAATTTTGTGAGTTCGCTATAGTTCTGAGAACAATTTAAAATTTGGATGTACTAGATTAGGGCAGCATGCCTGTTTCTTAACTTGTTGGTTAAAATGCAATGCTTTATTAATCCCATTTACCCTCATATTTCCATGCATATAGACAAGGAAAGAAGTAAAGCATGAAGCATAGCAAAAACTTGGAGCCATACAGCTAGGCTAAATTGGCCAAAACAGAAACCCAAAGTGTGGTGTTATAAAAAAATGGCCCTACAACTAGCACTTGGTTGCAAAAAAATTGTTTAAAGTTTTTTGTTCTATTGGTTCTCTAGTTATTTTGTTTATGCGCTCATGGGAATTTAGCCTGAATACCAAAGTGTGGTGATGCCAAATTTTGGTCGATCTATTATGGGCTTGTGGTAGCTTTGGTCACCAATGAAATGCACTACAAATTCAAGAGGCTTGTTGCCGTAGTGCCTCTACTCTTTTTTTGTTCTCTTGGCAAAACAATAGACAACACAAATTATGGTGTGTTATTGTTGTTTCCCATCGAGGAGGGCAAGGGTAGTGCATGTCATGATATTTGAAGTGGTGAATCAAATTTAGTCACATGCATGAGGTGTTCAATGACTTATTATCCCATTGTGTAGTTTCTCAAGTTTAGATAAATAGCCTTGGTGGCATAATGTTAACCATGCACAATAATAAACATTAGGTCCATTATAATCAACCTTATTTGGATCTTAACAACATAAACACCATCATGTCCATAGTGTCAATAGGGTTACAACCATTCCATTTAGAAAAGACAGTTTCGATGCCAAGGAGTTTATTCTGATATACGGTGCGAAATACTTATGTTTCTAGGTTCAACGAAGATTATTCCCTTGCACCTTGGAGCAACACCTTGACCCCCTTTTTCCATTTGTGACAAAGCGGACCCACTTATCCCCAACAGAATAAAAGTTTACCATTTATAGTGTAGCGGGCTCTCTTATCTTTGGCATAACGTTGAACCCACACATCTTTCCCTTTTATGATGAAATGGACCCTCTTATCTCCATTGAGGTTATTAAATAGTGTATTGGGTGAGGCGAATATGATAAGGGCACAAAGCGGATCAGGCCTTAGTCTTGGTTCCTCTATAACAATTTCTTCAACTTCTCCGTAGTTCCTGCAATGTGGGGGAAATATAATGCTAAAAGTTAGACAAATGTATAAGTAATATGCATGCATAAAACATTATATAAACTGTTGTATTAGGTAAAATGAAACATGGTCAGGCAGGAAAAAACTTTTGATAAAGAAGATATACTTATTGATACAAAGTAAAAAACTACTTCATACTGATAACAAAATGAATCTAGGTGATATAAACTAAATAAAAAAGTATGCTTTGGTACTACACATATCACCATTTTGTCATCTACCCATGTATTCCCATATGTGTTTCCCTTGGGAAGTCTCAAATCATATTTAGTTACAAACCATTCCTCTTTTTGTAGTCTTCCTACATTTATTTTTTTATATGGCATGCACACATTTCAAGTTTTAAACCTATAATCTTGAACCAACATTCAAAATAAGAGTTTGTGCATTATGACTTACAACTTTACGATTGTAGCATTAATACTTAAAAGTATTTTATATCATGGGTTATAACTTTAAGGTATTGGATGGTGCAATATAAGAGATATCAATGGTCAAAGTATAGTGTTTTAGTGCAAATAGTCAAACCACACTTTCTGTTTTGAAATAAGGGAGTATTTAAAAAGGCACAATGTTTGTAATGCTATTGAACACCCCCATGAGTTGTGTTTTCATTCTCTATGAACAAACTATTCGTCTTTGAACTTTAAAACTTAAGGATATAACTTAACCACAAGGAGCAAAAACATTCCAAATTAGGTGCTACCACTAATGATTAATAAAGGGAGGGATGTGAATACAAGATACTATGAAATGGAAACAACAAATAAATGAATCAACATGATATCATCTTTGAAGGATGATAACGATGCCACATGTTATGAACTTCATCATTCTATTGTAACGAATTCAATTACAAGGATCGTTTGGACAATATCTCCATTCATATTTTAATTTGATAGATACAATTTTTCCAAAAGATGGTGTTTGAGGTGCTTCAAATACAATACAAGCTATTTCTTAAAAAGACAGAACAATCAATGAAATGTTGCAATGACAAGGCATGCTTAATTTAGTGGCTTATGTTAAATAAATGTTGGCATTGGTGTCGTGGAGGATTTCTTTGACTTCATATACAGTTATTTCAAGGAAGGGACAAAATAGTTCAATGAAAAATATATTAATCACAATTATCCATGTAAAGTATGCATATGACGAAAAAATCATTACAGAATTATTGTTCTCTCTATTGTTGATAAGCCATATGGCCAGCAATCTTCAAATATGTAGATGTTGATCTAGTGCACACCAATTGATACTATTTCACTACAAACAAAACATAAATACCTTATATATGATAGTTGGTCTTTGGATCTGCCTCTTATTTTATTTAATTTCTAAGTACATAATTCTATTAACTTTAATGTTTACTTATTGTTTTCTCTTGCTATAGTTAACTACAATGTTGATAGGAATACCAATAAAGCTAATGATATATCATTCCATATTAAATATTTCACCAAAATAACCATGCACATTTCTGAATGTAAAACTTTGAACATGTATAGGCTTAATATGGTTGAGAAGACAATGTTACCGGCTAAAGAAATCAAATAGTTCATCTTCAGTCAATGTATACCCATCAGATAAAATCACAAGCAGAGTTCTCTCTTCTTTTGGAATGTTATTGGGCTGACACAGGAGTTCCTGAAGAATTTGAAAGAAATTACTTAATCCAACATAGCAATGAGTTTGGTATGACCATTAATTATTAATTGATCCCTCATGGGCATGATGTAAAAACTAATTTCCTATCCTTACATCCGCATTCTCTAACATTTCTTCAAGAAAGTTAGTTTATCGAGATAAAATTGTTGCCTCCTGTGTAGTTTCAGGCATATGAGCACTTGTGGCTTGACCTTGAGTGTTTTGGGCTTGACTAGAAGATTCATCCAAGTTGGTTACATTACCCAGCACATGGATGTGATAAATCATGAACCTATATTGGGAATCTCCTTAAATACAACAAGGAAATCATTGGCTTTCAGTGACAAATTTGAGACATATATACCAATTGCATGGCTAGGATGTTTCTTGCTCTTATCATTCTTCTTTCCTAGAGACCATGCTCACCACTTCCAGCGAGGTCTTGTCATACTCCCCCACCCTACAACCTCCAACTTTGGTGCATACTTTGTCGTTAGGTCTATTGCCACTTCTAGCCATTGCACCACCTATTTTCCTTAGTCACTAGCACCACCCACCACCCTTACCCAAAGCTCTTATACCCCGTTTGAATGTCGATATTGGAGCCCAAATTTGGGAATTGGAATCATGTTTCTCGAATGCTAGTGTTTGGATGTTTGTGGAATTGAGATTTGGCAATGGAGACCCATTTCCATGGTATTGGACTATAATTGGAAGGGCCTATCCCAATCTGAGCCTAACCCTCCATATTGAGTGGAATTGGAGGACATCGGCACTCGTCGTCTCCATGGCCACTCACCTCCACCTGGCCTCCCACCTCCATCGTCGGCCACCTTTGTTGTCGGCCACCTGCACCAAAGGTCCCTGCTACTGGTGCTCGAGCTTCTTCCCTGAGTCCTCACCCGTTTCTTCCTCAATGGATGAGGCATGAGTTCTCTCTTCTTTTGGAATGTTATTTGGATGAGGCAGGAGTTCCTAAATAATTTGAAAGAAAATACTTAATCCAACATAGCAATGAGTTTGGTATGACCATTAATTGTTAATTGATCCCTCATGGGCATGATGTAAAAACTAATTTCCCATCCTTACATCTACATTCTCAAACATGTCTTCAAGAAAGTCAGTTGAACGAGATAAAATTGTTGACTCCTCTATAGTTTTAGGCATCTAAGCACTTGTGGCTTGACCTTAAGTGTTTTGGGCTTGACTAGAAGATTCATCCAAGTTTGTTGCAATACCCTACACATGGATGTGACAAATCTTGAATCTATATATAAAAAGGGAATCTCTTTAAATACAATAAGAAAACATTGGCTTTTAGTGACAAATTTGAGACATATATACCAATTACATGGCTAGGATGTTTCTTGCTCTTATCATTCTTCTTTCCTAGAGACCTTGCTCACCACTTCTAGCAAGGTCTCATGATGCTCCCCTACCCTACATACCTCCAACTTTGGTGCATACTCTATCGTTTGGTCTATCGCCACTACTAGTGATTGCACCACCTATTTGCCTCCTTAGTCACTAGCACCACCCACCACCCTAACCCTAAACTCTTAGAGAAACTTCCTTTCCTCCTAGAACCACCACATCATTGTACACCATCAGATATGCTCCACACTCCCATTAAACCCAACTTCAACCAAGATCAGCAAACCCTAACCTCAAACCCATGAATCCCTAAACATCACCTAGGATTATTTGTTGAGATTGAGTAGTAATCTTACCAGTCTAACACAAATTTCTTCCCTCAGATGTTCATCATGATCTTGAGCATATTCATAGATTAAATCCTGGATCTCAAACTCTTCAAGTAGATCTCCCAAGGCCTCAGAGCAAATATTGTTGAGGTAGAAATCAATTCTTTCAATAACTTCTTTCGCACTAGGAGAGCTGCTATTTGTGTCACTCGATGCAAGATGAACAAGGTCAACAACAAACTTTCTCACAGAATCAACCATAACCAAGATATTGTACCCATTAAATGCATTTATGCATTCAAAGTAATCAACATAGCCATCTTCTTCAGCAAACATCCAAAAGGCGATTATCAATACTGCAAGAAATGGATCAACTCCAATAGGAAACAACATGCGAGAGAACAACCGATGAACTTTCTTGAGGTAGGGATGAGAAGCCATGGATACCAGGGAAAGAAAGAACTGGGAGAGAGAACTGGTGATGTACTACTAGAGGTGGTGTCCTTCACTGACTAAATAAACATCAAGAAGTCATCTCTAGGATGCTTTCAAGATATTTTATAATATGTAACCCTTCAAGGCTGAGTGAAGGAAATAAGTTGCCAGCAAAACATATTGATAACGGTAGGCCTTTACTCATTAAAGCTGCCTTGTTTTTAGCATACCTGCCAAAGCACCTTAACAACTTTTGGCATACAGTACCTTACTATAGTGTGTGACTACTAGCTGTATTCACTCATTAATTGTATAGTGACTTTTAATGCAAAACATGGCACCCACCAAACACATAGAGCATCCGATGTGCACTCCTAAACCAAAAGTTTTAGGAATCAGACTTTCTCATGTGGACTAGAAACTCTAATTCAACACATAGATGCGTAGTTGGTGTGTATGTCAATGAAGAAAGGTCCCACAGGTACACGTCGGATGAAGAAAGAACCGCGTGGAGACTTTTTGATGAAGTGGCGTTTGTTACAATTGTAAAACCGTTCATCACGGATAAGTGATCGCGGGTCCCATAGGTACACGTCGGATGGAGAAAGGACCATGTGGAGATTTATGATGGAGTGTCGTTCGTTATAGTTCGAAATCTGTTCGTCATAGATGGATAATTAGTTCAATGAGGAACGTTTGGTCGTCACAATTCTAAATTAGGGGCGCATTTGGCTGATGCCTACTTACGCCGCATCCCCGCCAAAAGTGCCGCGCTAAAAACAATCGCCGAACATTTGGCGAGTTGAGGCGTCCAAAATGACTTGCGTGCAGTTAGGAACTTGTGGCGGCGCTGGAGGTCTAGAAAGCAAGCGAACTGCAGTCGCAAGTGTGGCGAGCTCTGACAAAGTTTGGTAACCAACCAAACGCACCCTAGATCATCACATATAAGCGGGATCAGTTGCGCGTGTGATCTATGACGAAACCCTATATCATTGAAATGAATTTTTGTGATGATATCTGATTTCATCATAGATAGGCAGGGGAAGAGGATCGTCACCAATGATCCATGATGATATAATTTTTTTTATAAAAAGCGATCTTCTATGACAATTTTTGATTCGTCACTAGGATTTTCATCATAGATGTGTGGATTTCTACTAGTGTCATCCTCTGTTGGTGCGTTGGGTGTCGCTATGTTGTTTGTAATCCTGTGACTAACAAATGATTGCTACTGCTAGATAACCTCAGTTCTTGTGGTGAGGCTCACCGGGGTTTGATCCGATAGTCTCCTCGTACTTCCATGTGTTTGAATATGGGAAGATGAGGGAGGATGAGTCCATAGGTGTGAGCATCTACTCATCTAAGAGTGTAGCATGGATCTTTAAAGAATCTAAATGGGGCGACGGTATTATAGTATCCACATTTGCGAGAAGTGTGTTTCTTAATGGTTTTATGCACTGGCTGGAGTTCTTCCAGATTGTTGCTGTTGATATGGACGAAAATACAAAAGCCACATGGTGATGTAATCTCCATCCATGAAGCCCATGTTGTAGATAAATGGATATTGAAGCATACGGTGACCACGTTGGAGATATTTGGATAGAACTATATTGAATTTGGTTACAAGGTTTGCGATGTGGACTACAGAGTGATTGTAGTTCATCTAGAATAGAATTTGATTTTTCTTGTTGGGGAGGACAGAACACTGCTCGTGTATGACATGAACCACATAAAAGTTCATGTCCTCTCTACATGGGTCATCAACTATCCTAGACCTACCTGGAGTCTATGTATCAATGGACCTCATTATCTTCCTTATGTTCCCTTGCTCATGGAGTCATTAGCAGAGCAGTAAAGGTGCATTTGCTATATTTTGTTTATTCAGGTATGGAGTTGTTTTGATTAATATATAGGCTAATTTGGGCTTCATAACTAAAGCAACGGTATGTTGAATATTATTAATTCTGTTGCTTTGTGCAGGTGGTGGAGTCTGAGTGTGTTTGAACAATTTTCCTACAATGACTAAGGGAGGAAGAAGAGGGGTTCCATGGTGCATTGGCTACCAATCTAAAGGAAGCTATGCCTTGGAAGCATGAGTGTCAAATAGGAGCGGATCACATCTACCTCATTTTCGTTATGTAAGTCTGTATGGAGTAGTACCTTTATTCTACAATCTATGTACCGCTTGTGTTAGTACATCAATTGACATAGTTGTTATGTTAATGTCGATTGTTATTATCAAAAGTACTCTTGTTTGTGGACATGATGTATGGATGTAATGATTATATCTGTATGGTGTGTGTTCAGTAAGCTATTAAGGACCAACTCAATTAGTAAATACATTTGCTATTTTGTCACTGTTGGATTACAAGTATCAGACATGAAGGCAACGGTGATCCCGCACTGCACATAGTCAGGTCGTGGTGCAAGGCGACGGTGATTATCACGATTACAATCGGATCATTGACCAATGTGGCAGTGTTGACTTTGACTATCACTATCGACCATTTACTGCTGAGGCCAAAAACCGGCTGCGATGGGGGTTCTGAGCCGACTGTGATAGGTCTGCTGTAGTAGTGTGTATAAGATAGAACCATAGAAGTAGAGACAGATCATAGGAAGCTTATACTGTCTCATTGTCCTCCCACCTAGC
Organism: Miscanthus lutarioriparius; assembly: GCA_904845875.1. Classification (NCBI taxonomy): domain Eukaryota; kingdom Viridiplantae; phylum Streptophyta; class Magnoliopsida; order Poales; family Poaceae; genus Miscanthus; species Miscanthus lutarioriparius. The sequence goes on along the minus strand of CAJGYO010000902.1, from coordinate 16,375 downwards.
TATACCTATCTAGTTATCTTTTGTGAGTTATTTCTATCTTTGTGTCTTGGAATTGTTTTATCACCCTTCCTATCCATATTCGCTTAACACTACACTATTGATAACTAAGTTGTGGTAGCACTAAGATCTCTCATTTATTATCATTTCTAGCCGCCACTTTCCCTATGGATTAAGTAAATAAGATACCTTTGGAATACTCCTTGGTGAAGTGCTACAATAGTATTATGTACGCCTGCAGAATTCTCTACCTGAGCATAAGAAATAATAACAACAAACGTGCATATCTCTCGTCTGCATATGGAGACACCATGGCTACTGGTGGTACAAAGTCGTTAATGAGTGGTGGAGCAAGAGCTTGATGCGCTTGGCGATGAGCATGATGGTGCGCAACATTGCTTGACTTGGATGGAAGACGACAGGTTGGGATCAGTTGCGCGAAAGCGCTACCTAAAAACCTTATTCACCCTCTCCCGATGTAGGATCGCAAGGATAAGGGTTCTAAATACCGACTCTCCTAATCGCCAGTGCATGCAGGCGCTCGGGGTGGAGAGCTACGGTGGCAGCGCAACAATGGAAAGAGGAAAAATAGAAGCTCAAATAGATGTGTTTTGGAATTGGCCAATAGGCTATTTATATAGACCTATCTAGCATGATCTCTGTTGGTATTTATTAATGTGTCACTTGTTTAAAGTAGTCACCCTATGTTGTTTACATTCCTTAGCATCTTTTACTAAGTTGTCATCCCTAGTGTTGGTGCCAGAAATGCTTGTTGGTACTACCTAGTGCCACTTCTAGAATGACACTAAGAAGTACTTTAATTTTTCATGTGACTAGAAAGAATATATATTAATGAAAGGAATCTACAAGAGCATAGATAATATACCATTGTAGCACTTTACCCGAGAGTATTCTAGGTATTGTTATTTATATTTTTACCATAGGGAAGGTCTAGCAAGGACATGTATTGATAACTTATACTATTGATGGAGAAGTAAACCATAACCAATATTCTACTCACAACAGGGGTAAGTTGTAAGATAAATTATGTATATGATAAGTATGGATTAATGATAAATCACTCAGAGTACTCCTTTCTATGGCATTAGCATGGTTAAGTAGAATATTAGAGGAATAATTTATAAGTCATTCTTAATTATAAGTCAAAGCATACATTGATTTGTGCAATACACCTAGTAGTCATGGCTAAGGTCATCTTTATATCTACACATAAGGGATATTACTAAGGAAGATTAAGAACAGAGTTTGTTCTTCCTTCGTAATCGGACCCTACTTGCACCTATATTCTATGATAGAACCACCCAATTTATACCAGATCAAGTACGGCTGTCCCCGTTTAACACATTGACGCGTGCATACTTTCACTTATATAAACCCGGTAGTCCGCCGAGTATCACGAAGGACCTCGGTAAATCAACATCACAACCAAGATCGCATGATTAAGCAAATACACATCACATACATAGAGTTACAGCGGAAATAATATTACAAATGGGTTCACAAATAATAGTACAAGTTTGGGTTTCAAAACTGGTTAAGGGAAACAACATAGCTTTCAAATGATTACATTAATATAAGTTCCAAATACATTGCTAGCATAAGTGACATCTTCTGATAAAAGAATATATATGAGAAATAAATATAGAGTCACCGAGCCCTCTAGCGGTTAGTCACCATCTTTAGCAGGCCGAGAACTTCACCTGCAACATGGTGGGATAAACCCTGAGTATTCGAATATACTCAGCTAGACTTACCCGTCATAAATCAGAAACAAAGTGACTCCAAAGATTATGCAAGGCTTTATAGGTGGAGCTAGCTTGACAACATTTTGCATAAAAGCCATTAGTTGAGCTATACGTTTTATAATTCGGTAATCAAGTTAATTATAGCTATTCATCTCTAGATTAGCAACTAACCTATGCCAAACATGTGGAATATCATTTAGTAACATGCAATAGTAACCATAGCCGTTGTAACATTTCCATATTCATCATAACCATCAAATTCCATAGTTCAATTACTACGATGCTAGTGCGAGTCGAGTTTCTCGCTATCCGGGAGAGACGACGATTTAAATCGATTTCAACCAGCTAGAAAATTTATTCCTAACACAAACCCAGACATACCTGCACCAAGGTAGTCTTAGGTCACCTTTGGTACAACTCAGGTCCACATTTCGTGGGTTTGATCAGCGCCGCACAATCAGGGACAACCAGCTGCCAGGATGATCAGGACTACCATGCCCTTGGGCTCACGTCTAGTTCCCCACACATCCTTACTATCATCCAGAGTGCGCACTCTTATAGAACGGGGCCCGACCTGAATTGAGATACTCGGCTTCGTGGTTAGAACGAGTTATCCGGCTAGCTAAGTGAGAGACATGCGTTCAATCTCGGCAGAAGTGCCAGCAATGGTACGGTCCTTAATCAACATAGATGGGATAAACACATGGACACAAGACCTCCATGTTCTACTGCCTCTCAATCACCAGATCCCGTCCGATCTCCGTTTATTCATCATCACATGGTTATTCTCCACAATAGGAAATATAGCCAACCATACTTTGGCATCCACCTATATCTCACCGGTGATAAGAAATTACCTGACTTCTACTGGTCTAAGCATTGCTAAGCATACATTCGATGCTAGACCTACATAGGGTTGAAGGTATATTTCTAGACAAGGTAGTTCTATGCATCAAGTGTTTCCAACCAACTCTTATAACCTAATGCATCAAACATAAATGACTCAAGTGATATTTGTAAAAACATAGGAGGCTTAGAATGCTCCAGGACTTGCCTAGGATCCAACACTAGGTCAGTGTTTGTTAGATGACACTCGCTTGGCGAGCATCTCCCATCTCGGCACTTGTTTAGTCCTTCCGTCTTCTAGATGGATTCACCAAACTCCATCTTCGGGTTCAGCTCCAACATCACGTTCTTCACGTGGTGCATCTAGCGTACCTAGATGAGATGCAACAATGCAATTGCATGAATGCGAAGAATGGCAATATGATATGCCTCACATAGAAGTATTCAAGATGAGCATAAGGTTACACCGAACATATATAAGCACTCCATGTTACTTAATTAAACATCCCACAACCTACATGCTAGGATAGCAAGGAAGGTAGCACCAAGAATGACACAAGTTTCACAAGGTTTTAGGTATATTAACTTAACACTATCAAAGGCATGAGCCACACTTAGCAACACACAAAGCAAAGCAAGGTGAAGCAAACAATTTTTGGTACAAACACAGCTGAACAACAGCACCACAATCACTTGTTTTAATCATACCTAGAGTTCTAGGCATGCACAAAATGTGATTCAAGACTTTCTGGAAAGCTAATGAAATTATCTAAAACTTTGTTATTAACACCTAAAGTTGATTCAACAAATAACAAGGTCAAAATACATCATGAAGCAGAGCTTATACAATTAAGGACAGAAAACTGATATTAACTTCAGAAATGCATAACTGGAGTTCTATTCATCCAACAAACATGATTCTTAACTTTTGAGAAAGATTATTAAGTTATATATAACTTTCTTGTTATCATCAATACATGATTACATGTTTAAATAAGCCAAACAATACAATCATTCAGATATGTTCAGAGCACATGCAAAAGCTGACAACAAACTTGTAAAATCTATAACTCCTAAACAAGCAGGCCTAAAATCATGAAATTTTATGAAAAGAAATATAAGGAATTCATCTACAACTTTGGTATTCAATACATTCACAGAAAACATCATTTGCATCACAAAGTTATCATCACAACAAAAAATGCACATGCAGCCATTTCAGAATATAACAATTTGATGTTTCACTTGTTTTGCTAACAAAGAGCATACACACATGAGCCATTCAAGAACTTCAACCACCACTAACATACTTAGCAATACTTTATTAAACACCAATCACTCAAAGCATCACCAAATACAATTACAAGCTTTATCTATAATTATGCTTTTATTAATCCTTTCTCCTAATAAATATATATAATTTTAGTGATATATGAGCACAACTAGTTTGGGGCTGAGATTTTTATGAGTGGTAGATGTTATCAAAATATAGCTACTGCACAAATTTCACATGCTCAGATTTTATAATTTAATTACTATGGAAAGACAAATTGCTATTGCAAAAAACATGTAAAAAGCAAGATAAATCTAAAGATTATAATTTTCTATAAATACATAGCCATATTATGGTTTCTCAAGTCACAATATCACCATGCAAGGGCAAAGGAACCACATTTCACATTTTTGTATATATAAATTATTTATAAACCATTTAAAACTGTTTATCAAGCATTAATCAAGTTAAGTTCATAACTCAGCCATAAATGCACCAAAAATTATGGAATTTTAACTAGAGATCACACATGCCATAAGTATACTATCATAAAAGTTTTAGGTCATTTGGAGTAGTACAACAGTAGATATGATGATAGCAAGCAAAGCAAGCTAGAATTAACCATTAATCATGATTAAATCAAAACATCATAAAAAGAGTGATCAAAGAACATGTTTAATATTTTTCTTAGCTAGCACATGTGAAAACAAGACTCACAAAACTAGAATCACATTTTTAGGACATTCCTACCTCGAGATATGCATCTGACAAACTTAAAAGGATTTCTAAAAGCACTTTATAAGAATAAATAAAAACATCAGAAACTTTATACTAACACATATCATATTATGACTCTACTACGTAGATCTACTCACAAGGATTCTAAAAAGTCTTCATTTGCTATTTTACGATTTTTCTATGATTTAGTATGATTTTCCAAAGTTTAGCTGATTATATGCATATAAGGAAAAAGAAAAGGAAAAACACTTTTTCACTGGGGTCCCTGCAGATTTCCTTAATTTACCCATAGAACAACCTTTACTATTCATATGAGTCATGCACTATGCACTTAACCCCCTAAAAGACTTTCTATTCACGCACGAACTCCATCTTCTTCTCGACGCCAGAATAGGGGAGGCCGGTTTCCGGTCGGCTGAGGCGGCGCCGATAGTGAGCGGCGGTGGGGAAGGGCCGGCCAGGCTTGACCATGCCCAGGCCCTTGCTCGGCTGGTGGTAGCCAGCAATAGCTTGGTCGTGGTAGCAGGCAGCGATGACTACGATGGAGGAGGGGACCGACGGACGGAGGCAGTCGGGCTCGACGTCCACACCATGGACACAAGGGCGGCGACTGGCAGTAGCAAAAGGAGGGGCTCGTTGCGGCAGTGGCTGGAGGTCATGAGGAGGCGCCGAGGCAAGGAAGATGCGGCAGCTTGGAGCTCTACCTCAGTGTTAAAGCCGGCCGCGCTCTAGCTAGCAGCGTGTACCGAGGGCAGAGAGCTGAGAGAGGAGTTGAGAGAGTGAGGGAGAGACTGAGAGGGGCTCAGGTGGCTCCAAATCGAGGCGAGGAGAGGGTAGAGGCGCGTGGCATGGAGGAGGACGTGCGGCGGTGAGCATGGCGGCCACGGGGCATTGCGTCGAGCATGTGGTGAGCGGTGAAGTGGGCAAGGTGGGGCCAGGGTGTGGGTGCAGCTACGGGCCGATTTGGACCTTGGGCCCAAAAGGAAAGTTACCACACGATGATCTACAAAACTCATTAAGGGAGCCTAGCCATTAGAGCTCTCCATTAGTGGTTAATTAAGCTCCAAGTTGATAGTGTCAACATCTAATCAAGGGTTAAGCATTGCTCTGCTTGAGCTCGAATTACTTGGTCAAAACGTGGTCAAATTTGATCCAACTTCTTCCTACTCTTTCTTCATAGAATTAGCTCCAACTCTTATTTTTGGCTAAACTCAAGTTACTGAACAAATTTTGGAGAACGCGGGATGCCAATCATCATTGCCACTGAAATTCTAGACTTGGAATATTTTCTAGGGCTAAAAATAGCAGCACATTCAATCTTTGAGCCTCTGTTTGACTTATTTCCAAGCTAATCTGGCTCTTTGTGGGGGTACAACCCCCGGTATCCACAAGACAAGACTTGGGCCGCACCATCAGAGGTGGCCCAGCCCACAAGATCAAGGCGTGCATGGCGCTACTTGGTGTGCACCGCAAGATATTGTATAGTACCAAATTGGATACTTTCCTTGTAACCCTACCCCTCCAGAGTATATAAGGAGAGACAGGGGTCCCCTAGTGGATGATCAATACATCTCATACTCAATATAATACACCAAAGACACATGACATAGGGTATTATGTCGATTAGATGGCCCGAACCTATCTAAATCGCTGTCTCTGCGCCTTGTGTCACCATCCAATTCCTGATCACGTGCACCTCCGTCGATAAATCTACCATCGCAGGATACCCCTCGATGGACTGCCGAGCATCTTTTGTTGACAGTTGGCGTGCCAGGTAGGGGTGTGCTCTTGATCCCATAGCGAGCCAGATGGACCTCAACATCAATAACATCTACAACGATTCGGTGGCGGCGTTTAACATCATGCGTGACAACATTGTCACCATCGTCGCTCCCACGGTGATCCTCGTCCACAACTCGGTCACTGTTCCTGTAACAACCCAAAAATCCACACACCAAAAATCACAACTACAAAATTTTTCTTCAAAACCCTATGTGATGTTGAGTGGCACATGTAGAAGCCAAACCCTAGTTTTGGATTAGATGTGACCCAACTAGGTTAAAATCATAAGCATAGCTTGGTTTTATGCCACATGTGTATTTAAATTCCTAAATAAACAAATCATGCATGCATCCTTAATTCCACTTGTGATTTGGATTCTTTTGCCTTATGTGATGTTTAACTAACTTACTTAATATTTATGATAAACCCTAATATATGGGATGTATTTTGACCACCATTTGAAATGCCTTGTGGGACCCACTACATAACTTGAAGCTCAAGTTTAAACTCTAACTAAATTTGAATCAAAGCAAAAGAAATAAAAGAGAAAGGAAAGAAGAGGGAGCAGCTCAGCCCAGCCTGCCTCGACCGGCCCAGCTAGCCCAGCCAAGCCTCACCTGCCCGTTCACGCGCGTAGCCCACGAAGCCGGCCTAGCATCGCCGCCCGCACGCGCACAAGCCGCTGATGAGCCGGACTCGCCTGTCAGCCGTCACGCACCACACGCCGCCGCATCAGGACAAGCTGACAAACGGGCCCCCTCTGTCAGCCGCCCAGCTACAGCGTCGTCGTCTTCCCCACGCTTTCTCCCCACGCGACTAGGAGCCGACCATGGAGTAGATGTGGGCCCGGGGTCACGCACATCGCATGACCCTGTTTCCCCTTGCGCCGCGCCTACGCTACCGCATGCGGGCCATCGGATGCGCCGCACGCATCACCACCGCCAGATCACCATCTGCCATGGAGCTCGACTATAAAAGCCAACGCCTGCGAGCCCTAACCCTCAGCCCGTTCGCCGCCACCGCTGGTGGCACAGCACCACACCGCGTCAAGCTGAGAGAGAGGGATGAGGGAGGAGCAAGGAGGAGAAGGAAGCCGCTGCGGGACCGGACCTCACCGGAGCCAGGAGCGCCGCCCCGATCGGCTACATCGACGTGGCTGCTCGACACGGCACTGCATCACCTCATCACGGCCTTGCCTCGCCACCGCACCACCATCCTACCGCCACGAGCCCTACGGTGAGCCACGTCGTTCGCCGCTCAACGCGCTAGCCATACTCGCCATGAACGCCACTGCGTTCCCACACCTAGGGGACGCAGAGGCGGAGCATTCCCGCTCCTAGACACGCTGCACATGCATCGCACGTGCACAAGCCCAAGCCCTGGCCTCACTGACCCCTAGCGGCTCGGGAACACCGGCACGACCACTCCTAGCCTCTCGGATGCCATGAATGGACCATGCCAGAGCACGAGCTCTTGCTTCGGCTTAGCCAACCGGTAGCATAGAAGGACCACCACAACCCTCTTGTTGAGCCAAATGGAAACATGAGGCAAAGGGAAGAAAGGGGGCAACGTCGAGCCCTCTGCTCAGGAACGCCAGCGCCGAGCGCTCTGCTCATGCCATGCATACGCATCGCACGCACGCATGCGCTCACCATGGCCAGAGCACAACCATGGCGAGACCACCGCGTCTTCTACGTTGTGGTAATGGCGACGTTGACACCTCGACTGGCTCCGGCATGATGAAAGACACACCGCACTCACCTTAGCCAAGGATGAAGCCCACCGGAGCCCTACGTTGCCGCATCGCATCTCGTCGGAGCGCCACCGCCTCCACTATGCCCCAACCACCATGGCCGGAGGCGTTGAGAGCTCCCAGAGCCCCTTCGACCTGCTTGCCATGGCCGTAGCAGCGTCAGGGAGCTCGTGCATACCACAAATCTCCGGTACCGCCACCACAGCCACCACACCGCCGCTCGCCGGTGTATGAGGACCGCCGCCACCGCGGCCAACCAACTAGAGCCGCCCGACCACCATGTTAACATCACCAGGGCACCCGCCATGGCAAGGCCAAGCTTTTTCCCACCTTAATTGCACACCCGGGCCGCTGGAGTGGCTCGTTGGTGAGCTCACCATCGGCGGGAGCACGCCAGGGAAGAAGATGGGGATTTTCCCCTCGTCGGCCACATGTCCGTGCACTTTGTGCACGTGAACCGAACCCTAGGAAGGAGTAAGTGGACCAAGACCTTCATAGATCGGCTCTGCGGTCTATGGACCAACGCAGGCGGTTTCACCATGAACCGCGCCTCACCTGTCAGTCACCGTTTGACCCTGGACCCACCTGTCAGTGACCAACCGGGATGATGACGTCATGCTGACGTCAGTAGGACCCCACCTGTCAGCCGCGGTTTAGCCCTGATGACGCCATGCTGATGTCATGCCAAAGATGAGACCACACTAGCGTCGGGGATCCCGGTGATCTCTCCGACCACTTCGGCGAGCTCACCGACCACCTCGGTGATCTCTCTGACAACCTAGGCAATCTCACCGACCACCTCGGCAATCTCTCCGACCACTTCGGCGACCACTCCGACCACCTCAGCGATCTCACCGACCACCTCGGCGATCTTTCCGACCACCTCGGCGACCTCTCCGACCACCTCACTAGCCGAAACACCACTCCAAGACCCTACATGCCACGTGAACCAGTCACAGTGTGACATGTGTCAGCCCTAAATCAATCAGCCTTCATTATTTTCAGAAATGGATTTAATCTTCGGAAATTCATAACTAATTCATACGAACTTAGGAAAATACAAGACCAAGACCAAAATTCATCTAAAATCAAGCTCTACGCAATGAACCCATGTTTGAGTGCATTTGGCTCTTTTGAATTTTCATTGCTTCTTTGTGGTATTCTATAGACGTCGCTAACGCGACTATAATGCGATCGTTTGCAGACTCAGAGGAGAACCAGACGGACGAGGACCGAGAGTACTGTGAGGAGTACGGAGACGACTACACTAAAGGTGCCACATCCCACCCAACCTCATAGCACCTATTACGCATGGCTAATATATAACTGCTATTGCTTTACTTTATTGTTACAATCACACTATGATAGGACTTGCATGGTAGTATACCTTCTTGATGGCCTTTACCTTGACGCAACCTTACCCCTGCTCACCCTGCTGTTAGGCTAGACACACGCTTGCTGCTATATTTCAATGGTTATTACTTCTACTATGCTTATACTACATTGATGTGTGGTGGAAACTGGTGTTATCTGGACTATGGGGAGAGTGCTGTGTGTGTGACTTGGGTGCGTGGAGGGTGAGGGTTGTGTCGACCAAGTTGGAGTATATGACGAGCCTGGGGCAAGTCTTGCCATGGGGTGCTACCTGGGCACCCCTGGAAATGGATACCTGTGGTGGGTAAATGGAATATGAGGTGGCCCTGGGTGTGAACCTGTGATGGGAGGAGCCCGGGGTGGAGGTGCTGTGGTGGCATGGTAAATGGAAACCCTGATGAAGACATTTTGGCTTGGTCACCCCTAAGGACTTACTAGTACTTAGATTCACTGGGAAGCCTTACGTACCACTCGCCCTATATGGTGCGGGACAGCCGAACTACTTGGTAGGATATTGCCACTACTGCTAGGTTGATAGTGGACAATGCGAGGGAGGTACGGGGTGTGGAGGATCCCCCACACCTTTCCGAGACTTCATGGAGACCTTGTGGACCTGGCTCATGACTCACAGTTTCAGCCACCCTAGGCTAGACTTGGGGTGTACCAGGGCTGAATGGTAGAGTGGCATTATCCTAGGCTAGCAAGCGGCCAGAATTAGCCCAGTTGACGACGGTCAGCGAGGAAGGTGGATCTTGTGGTTATGTAAAACCTCTGCAGAGTGTATGGTTGATCGATCGATACATATGCCGACTTGTTGGCTATGGACCTTTCCTGGGTTTCGCTTAAACTAGATAGTGAGATGAGTCCTTCTCTTCTTCCCCTGGGAGCGAGTGTTCAGACGTAGCCAGGGGCTACGGGCCATGAGACAGTGCCGAGAGGGAGTTGGCCTGTTGACTAAGCGATGGTATGGTTGTGATGTGGTGATGATGTGGAGATGGTGGTATATCGATCCTAGGATCGAAACCTAGCTCTGGACGGGAATGGGGTGTAATGGGTGTGGGATTGGTGTTAAAACTTGACCAACTGTTATTATATACTTGATATGCTAATACATAGGAAACCCCAGCCTTATAGGTTCCTTTTGATTATATCCAACTTGCATCCAATTTCCACAAAGCAATGCTCATAGGGTGGGAGTGGCCAGTACAAATCGTACTGATAAATTTTGGCACACAGGTTCTGCTGAGGAGTATAACTATGAGGAGTTTGACGATTGAGGGGTTCAAGATGGATTCACCAGCGACATGAATATCAACTTTGAACAGAGCAGCTATTTCAACGCTGGAACAGAGCACTCTCGACTTCAACATCAACAGGATCGTCGCCGACAACTTCACCACACCCATGCTTTGGTCTTAGTCAAGCTACGCCAGATTCCACACGCCTGTGTAGGCTCTAGCCATTGCACAATACACGTACTCCGACTACGTCCGTTCAACTATGACTACATGTATGATTCCACGCATTTATCTGACTACATCGAGCAGTCTGAGCCCTCCATGCAGCATCGCTTCTCCGACCAGATTGAATGCGGCTACAACAATGATCTCTCCGTATCTGATCTGCCCGAGTCATTGACCACTAATATAAGGATGACATCGCCGGACTACTCGCTCCAATCGTCTGCCGCGTCAACGCCGACCAGATAACGCCATACGCCACCGACCAGATGCTCTGTCTATAGCTAAGTCACGCTTTAATATTCTTCTAAATATTCTCCAATCTCCGTATATCGCCATGATGTTTCTCCGAGCTGTTTGCTCCATATTTGCTCTCCAAATTATTTTCCGAACCCCTGAACAATCATGTTGATGCTCGGACGCTTCTAGAGACGGCCTTGTCTCTGGCTCCTCCCACACATGCACGAGCGTCTGCCCTTTGCGTTATTTGTGGTCGGCAACGGCTCCTTAGCGACGCCTGTTCCTCCTACACGTGCACGGGCTCCGCGCTCGACGTTATGGACTATGGGCTAGCTAGGACTAGAGACTCAGCTACACACTAACTGGTAGGGCGGTCTATATTAAATATAAATACATCTTTGCTCCAACTGACCGCTGAGCTACATACGCTATTTTTTCTCCGGAGTTCATATATTATTACATCATGTACTATCCGTTCTACATATTTATATTGCAGGATCATCGTCCAGGTGATCGGATCACCTGGTGCTCAGACTTCTTCACCGATCAACTGGTCAGACTGCTAGGTTCATCGACTTCATCACCGACCAGTTGATCGGACTGTTCATCGGTCGCTTCTACTAAATGCTCACTTTGTCGCTGACCAGTTGACTAGACTGTTCATCGCTCGTGCTTCATCACCAGCTACGCCGGTTACTCCTCAGCGCTCAGATTCTTCATGCTCGAGGATTAAGTGGGCACACTTCACCGCACGGACGTCGCCGCGACGTCGAGGACTCCTGCTCTCTCAGTGCTTGGACTTCGCCCGGTGACATCGAGGACTCCTCGCTCCTCGGTGATCGGACATCGCCCGGATGATGCTGGGACTCCTTGCTCCCTCGGTGCTCAGACGCGCCGGCCATGACGCTTGGGACTCCTCGCTCTTCGTTGCTCGAGACATCACCAGCCGGCGTCGCCCGGAGGCTGCCGCTCCTCTTTGCTCGTGACATCGCCCGGACGCCGGGACTCCTCGGTGCTTTCCGGACATCACCAAGAACGCCGGGGACTCCTCGCTCTTGGTGCTTGGACATCGCCGCGACGCCGAGGACTCCTCGCTTCTGGGTGCTCGGACATCACCAAAGAACGCCGGAGACTCCTTGCTCTTCGGTGCTCGGACATCGCCAAAGAACGCCGGGACTCCCTTGCTCCTCTGGATCTTTACTACGTCTTATCGGTGTGCTATCAAAATTTGCTCCATCTTTATTCGGACCAGCGTCTTGATCTTCAGGCGGCACGTCGGGAATCTTGATACACGCATGTCGAATGACATCGGCAAGCTTTTCGCGAACTTCTTTTTTGACCTGCTACAAGATTCATTCTTCATCTTCCAGCGGAGCTTGGGGACTAAGTGGACACACTTCACCTTGCAGTGAATGTGCGCTTTTACCGATCTCAAAGGCTACGCTCGGACCTGGCCGGGTCGCTTCTACCGGTCTTCTACTTTCGACCTGGCACCATATGACTCGTCACCTCTTGTCGATCTCGGGACTAGGCAGGGGTGCTGCCCCAAAGATCCATAAGACAAGACTTGGGCCGCACCATCGAGTGGCCTAGCCCACAAGATCAAAGCGTGCAATGCTTTCGGCGTGCACCACAAGCTATTGTATAGTACCAAATAGGATACTTTCCTTGTAACCCTACCCCTCCAGGGTATATAAGGAGAGGCAGGGCCCCCCTAGTGGACGATCGATACATCTCATACTCAATATAATACACTAAAGACACAGAACGTAGGGTATTATGTCGATCAGATGGTCCGAACATGTCTAAATCACTGTCTCTGCACCTTGTGTCACCATTCGGTTCCTGATCACGTGCACCTCCATCGATAAATCTACCATCGCGGGATACCCCTCGGTGGACTGCCGAGCATCTTTTGTCGACACTCTTGGTCTAAAAACAATGTTTGTAGTACTCAACTAAACTACAACTTACATTAAAGGATCAAGGTTTGGATCAGCTTGGGTTGCAAGATATAAGGGTCCAAAGTGTGCGACACGAAACTAAAACTGAGGCTCAGTTAACTCCTGGAAACAGTTAGTCTTTGTTAATTTTGAAACTAGCTTTGAATGTCCAAACGTGCTCTAAAAGTGATGAGACTTGTTTTATTATTTCCTTCACAAGGTGTACTTCAACTCATATAAAGTAATCTAGTTGAATTACCATATGAATTTGGAAGATAAAAATTCACAAACATATCAACTCGCTGCTATCGATCAAGGACTTGGGAAAAATCCTGGAGGGACCAAAACAACACTGTATCCCAACTTGAGGCCACTATTTGAGCCACTTAGGAGTTGAATCAGGGCTTGTTCCAAAAATGAAGTTTGTTGTATTCCACTTAAAATTCAATATTTATTTTAGGTCAAACTTCATATCTGGTCCCAAGATCATTGTTTCATCTTGGTCAAAGCAGCATCACGATAAAGCTTAAATTGTCCTTTTTTATCCATTGAAGCATTTTCTTGACATTTGCTCAACATGAACCTTTCATGACTTTTGTTCATGAGTTGAATTAGAATCATTCGGGAAAGGTATCAAGGTTTGGTCGACATCCCATATTCCCATTCACATGATGAAGCAATTCAAGAGAGGTTATAACTTATCATTTCATATGACTTTTTTTATTCCAAACTTCATAAACTTTTCCAAAGTTCACTCTGGATGCATGTTGATGTAATGTACATGAAATAAGCATGTTTTAACATTACTCATGCATAATCTTAATAAGGGTCCACATGTAAGCAATGGTGTGTTGTCCAAATTTGAGTTGGGCTCATTTTCATAGATTTGACCTCAATACCTTTATTATTACTTCTAGATTATGAACTAGAGATCATAATCATCGCTTGACATATCCTATTTAAGTCCAATTTCACTACTTAACTCATGACTAACACCAGGGGTGTTACATATTCGAGGAGTGGACTACAAAGGACTCAGCAGAGAGTGTCATTAAGTGATCTACCACATGACCGGAATATAGGGTGTGTCATGGAGTAAACAACATATAAGCACCACACTTACACAATGTCGACCACTCACCCGTGTACACGAGTGAGCGCTATACGAACATGCATAAACATATTGATAAACTAGCTATAATAAGTATATAATCAAAAGTAGACAATGAGCATAATAACTAAGAACATGAATATTGTGAATACTAATGTTGTCATAACAATTGTAGCAAGCATATAAAAGTAATAGAGATACAAAAGAGAGGTGGTACAAAGAAACCATGCTCTTAACAAGATCAGGAATCCAAGCGAAGCACAACGCTTGCCTCCCTATAGACCTAGCCTAACTAGCTATGCCCTAGAATATGGTGAAGCTCTAAGGATGATTATGGTTTCTGTCTTCTTAAATGACTTATGTAATGCCCGAGGGAGGCGAGTAAGGACACATGTATATATAGGCGAAGCATCAATCTTGAGCCCTCAGATCAAAGCTGGCTTGAATAAGCAGCGTAGATGCAATCTAGGAGGCGGTGGAGAATCGACATTGCGGCCGCGGAGGCGCGATAGTGGGCCCTAGGGGCTGGCGGCCTGCAGGTGGGGGGTGGCGTCTCGCCCTCGCTTTGGTGTGGAGTCCTCTTAAGTCTTGGAACCTTACAGGGGTCCGTTTTGCTATGAATAATCATGATTACATCGACATGTTGGTCCACCTTGATGGTTTTCTAGATAAACCACAGAAAAATCTGATTTACCAAAACTTGTGGAATTTGTTGTGGCTTACCCAAAATAAGCGGCGCTTCCGGGCTTTCGTCTTCCACAGAACAGCTTAAGCACCCCCAAAGGCTGGCTACATCGGACGGCCAGGTTCCATCGAGCACACCCTGAGAGAACTCAGACATTCCACATTTTTCCCTCTAGGATCCAATAATGAGAGCACGAGTTTACCATACTTAGTCCATTTCATACAACAAGAGTTCTCGAGGAAATACATTATTACAATACCAAGTTCAGTCACAGAATTTAAATAGCGGAATTTAAAATAAACATCTAATGATAAGATGTGAGGATCTGTTTGTGCTTACCAGAAGAATCCTCCACACACAATAGCCATTCCTCAAAGTTTTGCTTTTTGCAATAGAGGTAAATAAACCACAGTACACAATGTACTCACAAGACTTCTCCGACTAATTAGGGAATAATTTCCGAACCCAAAGGATATAATAAGCTTTATGGTTTGCTGGGTTCCCCTTTTACAAAAAGCATTACTAGTAGTGAATCCTTATGTATGTATTTTATTAGAAATCATGATTAATTCATTAGTTAAACATTCTAGGTAAGCATCGTTCTACTTTTAAAGCAAGAGTTGAGCAATGGGATCCATTCATTCCCTTTCATCTTCAGATTCTTATTACGGTGCTAGATCATGATACAAGTCATGCCAGTATTACGATGATTCATGAATCAATGTAGCCCAAATTGGTACCCCCAAAACACAACATCCGCTTGTACCCCGCAGCAAGAAAAGGGACCAACCCACCACTCTCCTATCAAGGGGTCTAGGTCCCCATCCAAACTTGGACTCAAGCCCCCACACTGAGTCCTAGACACGCAAAGTGGTGCTTTGACCTCCACCATTCCGCCTCCAATCAATGGATAGTGGAAAGAGCTAGAACCCATGATAAAGAGAGCAATGAGCCTTTTCGCTCCCATAAGCAAATATGTGCTCAGGATAACAAGTCGTGACTTGACTATAATTGTTTACACCAAATTTAGAAGAAGAATTGGCAAGGAACTCAGCTCTCAAGATCATATCATTAAGAAATCGATTGCATGTAGGCTCACATTCGGTGATTCCGAATCACGACACTAGAATCGGCTCTCTTGGGATAGCGCGGGCAGAGAGGACAACAAAAGCTATGATCTACGCTGGAAGCACATGTTGGACTCTACAAAAGGAAAGATTAGGGTCAAGTTATCTTTAAATTAGGAATGTTTTCTCTTAGGCTAAAAATTGTGTTGAGTCGTGTTGTGGTAGAATTCATGCGTAGGTTCGGTATAAATATTAGACCCGGCTATTGTAAAAAACACACAATCAATCAAATACAAGTTACTTTTGCAGCTCTGGCCACCCCTTAGGAATAGGAGTGAAG